>JAQFVV010000378.1:673164-755495 GCA_028023455.1 Epiperipatus broadwayi | reverse complement strand
GGGCGCCAAAATTTTGAACACTGTACCGGTAAAAATCACCATGCTTAATCACACACAGTAATCCGAATTTAAACCCAGTCCACGTCTAGGAATAAATTCCAAAATGCAAACTAAATTCAAACCCAAAACCCTGGCATGACCCACCGATGACAATATTACAATGGTACGGGGTTTTCCCTTTACTAGCTCATCGAAAAACACAGACTAAATTACCTACAATCAGCTATTTCATAGATACCTTATAGTCGGGATATTGGTACGGCTAATAATTTAATGTATATATTTAAGTTGCCGATACAGACAGCAGGTGATTGACTAGATGTCGAGAGTAATAATGCAAGAGAGACAAAATTAGGTTAGATAAATTTTTAATAAATTATTGGAAGCATTGAATAATATTATTTACAGGTACGGTAAAACTCTCATATGTATTTTGTAATAAATTGCTGCTAGTCATCAATAATCGGTTTGTACTGATTAACAAACTCATGCCAATATTTATGTGTTTAAATGGTTGTACAGGTTGATATGAGAATCAGAGTAATTGGAGCACTTGCAATATTTAACTACTAGTTTATATTAAGTTGTTTTATTCAATAGATTCAAACCATTGCGTATACGGATAAATGGGAGGCGGTTTTATATAAAAATATAATATATAATACTGATGTACTGATGGTTGCAAGGTTTAAGGTACACTACAATAATAACTTGCGGTGCATTGATGGAATATCAGGCGGCTTGTACTTTGACAAGTCTTAATGCCCCCAAGTAGATCCGAGACACTACAACCAGCCGAGATCATTTTCGAACCCCGGTGATCCAAGAGATTACCTGGAGAAGAATTTCTTTCTCTCCATATGGTAGTAAAACGAGACGCCAACTTAGGCGAAGGTCAAGGCATCGCCACCGTAACATCGAGGAAGAGTGATCGGAAGTGGATTTTAAAACGAAATTATATAAACCCTTTTATCTATCCGTAACATGTTCTACGCAACAGCCTGATATAACTATTCAATAATAACATGGCGAAATCAAACGATTGCAAAAGTAACAATTAATTAATTTCACTCTGAAACCCATAACTCCCCAGATTGTTCGGAGGGTAATAATAGCAATAAAATATTCACTTATTATTATTACTCCGTAATAATATATAAAAAAATATAATAAAATTTTAGACTATTTAAGTATTTGAGATTTGGAGTGTAGATTAAAATATCATGACAAAGTAAAAGAAACAATAAAAATACTTGAATATTTCTCAACTCAACATAAATGAAACAACTTTTAGTTCGATAAAAGAAAATTACTTTTAAAATGAATATAATAAATATTATGAGATAAACCTTACTGACTTTAATTAGAGTTGAGAAATATTTTTATTGGCATCGTTTTGTTTGTAAAATAAGTAATAGTAAAAATATAAATGTATTCACAAATGGATTATTAGTAGGCACAAATATTAATAATTATCATCTAAAGACTAGAGCACAGAAATATTAGAGAAGAAATTTACTGACAGGTTTTTGTGTAACATTTTCAAATGGAAAACAAGAAATTTACATGCAATTAATTAGGTTAACAGATTAAATTTAAAATTATTACTGAGAGGAAAGTTAAAAAGTTCATGTAACAAAAGTTACCATTCTTTCTTCGTCCGGCTTCTCTTTTTGCGGTGATATGTATGAAGAACGTAGGCGCGCATTTTGAATTTCTTAGAACGGCATGGTTAATTTAAATGTTGGAATTTGGAAGATTGGAAGCACGGAAAACATTACAGATCAGCGGTACGAAAGATTTAAATTGGCAGAACAGGAATCAGCTTCTTGGACTTAGCCCATCATTATTGCAGTTTACCGGGAAACTTCTTAATAACGGTTGAAGTGATTTCTCTGGAACAACTACTTTGCTGTAGCTTGAGACGATCTAAGCCCAGCCAAGTCAAAAGTTAGAGTGTCTATATTATATCTAAGATGGCTACGGTTGACCTTTCTGCCTAGTTTTTGTTCATGACTCCGCCTCCTTTGATTTTCTGGCCTCCAGCAATATCTAATTTTTTTGACTATACAATAGCCTTTGCCTTTCTTGATAAGGGTTCTACATTTCTCATTTCCATTGTTCGGTTTTCATTTATTTTTAAATTTAATACATGATTCTAAATTGACAAAACAATTACATCGGAATTCGTGAATACAAAAATATAAATTCATTATCTTAATTTATCAAAGTACAAATTAATTATTCTATACATTTTGTACAAGTAAGATTTTGATTAAAAATACTGATCAAAGGAATGTGACTTTTGATCAGCATTTTTAAATGACTTTGTATAATTTGCAAAATTAAAATTTAAAGAAAATATACACGCAATTGAAACTTTTAAATTGAGCTAATATAAATCCACAAACCACACACACACGAATATTATTCATCATGATTTGTGACATTTATACTCATACTCTTTACATTAAATTCTTTTTAAACAAACACAAAATAAATAACTTAAAATTTATGTGGCTTGGAATAGAAAAAGTCTCATTGCGGGTAAATAGTGGTTTAGAATTACCGTTCTTAAATGACAACCATGAAACTAAGATCGATTCTTCGATCTGTCTGTTTCAATATATATATTGTACCTATATTGATATAGGCACATATAATTTTTATCTAAAATTATTATTAAAGTAATCTTTCATAAAAGAAAACATAAAATTAAATATTGAAGAGTTTATTGCAGCTTGTTTTCGAAAAAGATAAGAATTAAATAGTTTTCTAGCGTTAGTTTTTGAAATAAAAAAAAGCTACAATTAATTAATCAGAAGGGGAGAGAGGTTTATCGTTAGAGAAATTAAACTAAGGGTTATAAAAGGAAGTAAAGAGTTTTTATTAGTATTCGTAAAAATATAATTTAAAAAGTTAAAACATACAAATCTCTTTTCATTCAAGTTTAATTAAAGAAAAAATAATGTTAAAATTAAATAGTAAATTGTATTAAAAATATATGTGCGTATATATGTGCGATTTGTAAATAAATAAAATGTATGCGAAATAAAAGATTATCATTAAAAACATGGCAATGGCTATTAATAAAATAAAACAACACATTTTATTGCATGGCTATTACTAATTAAGCAATCTTCCAAAACACTTTTATCAAAGGATTAATTGATAAAGAATTTCGACAACAGATATTTGCCGGAGGATATTGAAAAGAAAACACTTCATTGGTATAAATACTGAATATTTTATTGGACAATCAGTTGAGACAGTTAGTTCACAAGTTAGTTGAGTGAGTGCAGTTTACAAATTAATTGAATCAGTTGAGTTAATTATACCCAGAAACAAAATGCAGTTCTGAGAAGATTTTGGGAATTCACACCTATCCACAGCCGAAAAAGTCCGATGAAAACAGCAAGATCTGCCCGTGAAATAATGTCAACGTAACAACTTAGAAAATCTCCGTCAATATCTAATTGTCTCCAATAGTAATAATCGTGAATAATAAGGAAATTCATCAAGGAAATGTCCCAGCCGGCTGGAAGCATTCATACTGGAAGAAACAACAAACAAGAAGAAAACAAAGTGTTAAATCTACGTTCAATTCCTAGGTAAAACATTTGCTTATTTTCGTTTATACTGTAATAGCCATTGCATTTCATTAATTCGTACGAACCTTTCAAGAGTCTAATTATATGAACTCTATATCATACATAAATGAACTATTGATGTGTGTGATTAAATTTCAAATGCTATGTAGTCCTTTATTATCATTATTATGTGTCTGCATGAGTTAATATGTGCGTGATCATTATATCAATATTTATTAGTTAAATTAGAGTGTTCTGTTATTAAATCTATAGGAATATTTAAACTATTTAGAAATGTTAATTTAAAATATGCGTGTGTTTTATTAGAATTATAAAATGTTTAAATTTAGTAAATAAATGTTAGTTAATAAATTATCTTTAAAATTCAACTTTATTTGTCGGTCAATTCTTTTTATCAATTCTTTTTATAAATTCTTTTTACAATTCTTTATCAAGTCTTTTAACCACTAATTATGTATAATCTATTAGTGATTACAAACAGCTGAGCTAGTCGTGGATTTAGGTGTTGAGTTAGTAGCCATTGCTCAAAGTGCGTTATTTATTCATCCTTGAATAGATAGCTGGCGCCCGTGTTTATACACAAACAAAAAAAAAGTGCTTTGAATTTGGTGTTGAACTCAACAGTCGAGAAGAAGTTATGTCCTGGAAATGTAACTCTAGTTATATATTTTATAGCTATCGTTTGGGCATACATACTCTCCGAGTATGTTCTTCTCTGCCTAAGAGACCCGTGATTCGAATTCACATATTCGAACACGGTTCAATATATATATAAATATTACATATTCAACCTGTATTCTTCCCATATGTTAGTTATTAAAGTTGTGTATACATTTAGCATGAATGTGAAAATTCTATTAACCTTTATATATTTCTACTGTTAGAGTGATTTCACTTGATATGATGAATTTACATATAAGTATCTATGAAACATTCTTAAAAAGTGACTATAGATTGTTTTATAATGTTTATGATGAATTTACATATAAGTATCTATGAAACATTCTTTAAAAGTGACTATAGATTGTTTTATAATGTTTATTTGAAATGTTTATTTCAACACATATTTTAAAAATAAAATATGATCCCAAGATGTATTTCTGGTCAAACCAATATTTTTCATTTGTCCCAGAATTCAGATTGATATGAGAATCTCTATCCTAATAATAATCATTTAATATATTTATCAAAAGGAATAGAATTTGGCAGTTGTATATCAAATTATAATAAACAGTAAATGTATTAATAATTTTATTTGATATATTTTATTTTGTGCCATCGTTAGGTAAGAAGGTATATTGTATTTTTAGAACTGGTATCAATAAAAGTTATCAAACTCTTCCTTTATATATAAACCTAATGAGTCATCATATAATTCCATTTCAATATGTTTTTTTTTTTTTGACCACTATTATGTCATCTAGTGTAAGTTTAGTAATCAGTAAATGGCAGATGGTAGGTAGTATTTAATGAAGACGTATCGTATGCTGTCCTATCTAATATCCCCAGACTAATCCCCACTTATGACTTTAGCCACAGTGGAGCTGTGGATCTGGGTGCAAGACAACTGGATCTTTTGAATCTAATGCATTTTCCCTCTAGAATCCATCTTTTTTTGTTTTATTATTAAGCTATCAATCCAATTTGACAATTGTATTAAGGCTTAGATTGAAAATATTAGTATATTTGTGTGTTTGGACTGATAGCTTGATAATAAAACAGGGAAGTAAAAATGAGTACTAAAGGAAGAGTGCATGAGATCCAGGTACTCTACTCCCAAATCCAAAGCTTCTCACTGATAAAAGCTAGAAACTATGCTGGGAATATTGGATAGGATAGCACTGACTGGGGATTTATTAAACACTATCATCTGGCATCTATTGATTATTAAAGCCTATATTAAATATAATAATAGTGGTGAGAGGGAAAATGTATGTATAGAATTGCAGATCAAGAAGCCTGTGGTTGAGTTTTAGGGAAAGTGTTCCTATTAAACTTGGATAAATAATTAAATATCATAAGAAATATTACTAGTACATTTTAAATCTATTGCCTTTTAGTGGCTTCTGTTTTTTCATATATGAGCCATAGGGCAAGTTGCCATATAATAAGTAAATCAGATTTCCCACTAACTTATGTAGTTTTATCACCTAAGACTCATTTCGTATCAATTTCCCCTTCTGTATTACTCAATCAAGATTTTATTCCAACAATTAAAGAATTGAGTATCAATAATAGATTTTTTTTTCTCATGTGTCATAGCATCGGCCGGGAAGCGAACCCGCTAACCCGGGGCAACTGCTTGTAAGGCAGTTCTGCTGACCTCTCGACCACAAACGCTTGACTAATAGATTTATTTTGAAAGTATCTGACACTAAATCAAGCTTGTTTTTTTTCTTAAGCATAACTGAAATCTCATCAATAGATTCAGAAACCACTCTTGCATTCATATGTTCTAGAAATATAATTTAACAGACTTTTTATTATGGCACTACGTAAACCATGAGCCATATAATTAATGATTGTCAAATCTTTGGAGGCAAGTAGTGAATTTATTTCCTAATAATTGATAGTTAAGGTATCTAAAAAAAAAAAAATCATGTGCTAAATAAATAACACTGTCGTTTATTTTAAATTGCAATTACACTAAGACGCTTTCAACTATTGCAAACAAAGAATAGTTGTTTTATCATAGTATGTAGAATTATTTTATCCGCGCAACTACTTAATGCCAAAATAAATGTATTCGTACATACGTAGTATATTTTATACGTGTATTGTTAGTGATATGATATGCTAATTTTAAAAATGATTTTTAAAAATCTATGATAAATAAACTTAGCAATTTCGACATGTTTTCAAAATATAACAACAAATCATGATAATTGATTTTCAAAGTTGTGCTATGCAAATTCCAAATAGTTTTGACAGAGAGTAAGAGAAATGAATGGTTAATTATCCAGACGGACCTATGAATCAATATTTTTTATCTATGCTGCTTCAATGAAACTCCTCCTCTTGTTATATTTTTCTCTCTTTTTTTTTTTATTTATGATTCACTCTTAGTCAAACTTTATTGTTTAGATTTCAGAAAGATATCACTCAATCTGACATCTCTTTTTCTAGTGACAATTATCATTTGTTAAAGGATTTGATGAGTCAAATATACATTTTATTTTGTGTTTTCTCTCTCATCCAAGATAACTAAATATAGCGCTATAAGTTTTAGCAAAACAAAAAAAAACATATTTTTATCTCTTTCATTAAATTTTTTTTCAACGTTAAATATATTCTAAATCATACTAATAATGTATGTAAGCACATATATGTGTTTGCGTCTGTTTTTCGTGAGATGCTAATCTTGTCACATCAGAAGAATATGAAAGTTTTTGTGCTATCGCTATTTTTGCTGGAAGTAATTGAATTAAAGAACACTCATGCCAAAAGTTCTTATCTGAAAAATGAGAGTAAATGTAGTAAACAAACCATCCTTGCAATGAAAATATCAAACCATATTTTATTCTAAGTGATTTTAATTTTAACCTAAATTATCAGAGGCTGTTTTCTCCTATTTAAGCTATGATAGTTTTAGATTTAAATTCCAAAAATTGTGAAATTATATACAATACAGTTTAAAACTAATATCTTAAATATAGATATCTTTTAAAAAATAATAATACCATATTTTAAGCTAAATATGGATATTATTACATTTGCCAATATAATTTATCAATTAAAAGAATACGCCCATATCTATAATATTAGATTTATATTACTTTTAAACAAAAGATTAGAATAAAGTTTAAAATTTTACCTAGCTAAAAGAACTATGTGTAAATGTTTTTTCTTCTTTTATAATCATCTCTTCGCCTGTTTTGTCAAAGTAATGACTGTGAGAGAGTTTTGTATGTCACTTATGATCAATAATTTTAGAAATCTTAAAAATTTTACATATTGATATTAATATTTTTAATAAAAATATATTCTAAGGCTACAAAATCAATCAATAGGGAATTGTGCATAAATTCAAAGTGTAAGCAATTCTCAACTTTCTAAAATATAGACAGTTCTTATCTATTTCCATCATCTATCAGTAAATGTCATGCAATTACTAACCTATCTTGTCTATTTGTGTGTCATTATTAACAAGTTGTCTGTATTTAAAAATGTTTTAAATAAAGTGTAAAAATTTCTGTACATTCAAGATTTATTGATAGATGATGGAAATAGTCCAACTTATTATCTAAGATCTTAATTTTTGAAAGTGCAGGCAAGTCTTCAACTTGCTAAATACAGTCAATTCTCAACTTATCAAGGTACAGGCAGGTCTTAACTTGCCAAAGTATAGGCTGGTCTCAACTTGGCAAAATGTTCTCAATTTATCAAAATATGAGTAATCCTCAATTTGGCAGAGTATTGGCAGTTTTTAACTTACCAATGTACAGCAATTTTCAACTTACCAAAGTACAGTCAGTCCTCAGTTTCTTAAAATACAAGCAATCCTTGATTTAACAAAATATTGAAAATTCTCAACCTACTGAATTGTTGACAATTCTCATCTTAGATAATGAATTTATTTCATGGCTTTTTCTTTAAACTGAATTTTATATAAATTATTTTAGAAATGCTTGTTTACCATTATCCATAGTGCAGAATTTAAAAATATTATTTAAGTAATCACTGTATTACGCACATGAGAACTATGGGTTGAGTTAATATATGCATCACATTCTTCAAATGGTTTTTACTTTTTATAAACTGAAAATTATTTTTGGATGTCTGAATTTACATAAGACATTTTTAATACATTGTACAGGCTTAACACCTGCATTTATATATGTAATATATGTGGGATTCAAACTCAGACTTTCACATGACCCACAACTCTCAGTGGCATCTTATATTGCTGACCCACCTGATCAAACACATATGAAAAGATAAATAATGAGAGTTGTGGGTTGTGTGAAAGTCTGAGTTAGAATTTTGCATATATTACATATATAAATGCAGGTTTTAAGCCTGCACAATGTATTAATTTATATAAATAGTGTGTAAAAGGTCTGCCCATCCCTCACATATGTATGTATAAATGGATTGTTCTCCTATATATGAGGGGTCAGAATGACTAAATGTCAACATGGGTAGGATGACAGCCTTGGCACTAACATGGGCTGTGAACATTCCATCTTCAGATTCTCAATGAAATGGAAGGCTGAAGAGTTGTGGGTTAGAATAGTTTGAAGCCTGTCCATTAAAGTATGAAAATTGGCTATCTTATTATAAAGCTGAGTACTGATTGTATATATGTGTGGAAATGATAACTGATGAGTGCTGGTTTAGCATGAAATACTTATATTGGTGATTATTTATCTTTTCAACATGTGTGTGATCAAGTGGGTCAGCAATATAAGATGGCACTGAGAGTTGTGGGTCATATATAAGACATTTTTTATAAATTGAGATTTGTCTTTAGAGAAAAAATAAGCATTACATCAATGGAACTTGTCCAAACTTTATTTCTAATGGTTGACTTTTTGAAATTGTAGATTGTTGGTAACTATTGTCTAAATTTTCTTCATCTGTTAGACAATATTACAATTATATACAATGCAATTAAGAATTTTGTTAATTCATTGAGGCGGTGAGACAATTGTTTTTAAAGGTATAATCAAAAAAAGAAATACCATTTTACGAAATAAATATTTAAATTTATTTTAGCTATTTGTCTTCTGAAGTAAATATTATGAAGGATATAAAAATATATATTGATGTGCAGTTGTAACTTTTTAAGTTTTTAAAAAAATGATATATACAAATTTTAAAATAAAGCTTAGATTACAAGTATCATGAAAGTATTGTGGGGGAAAAAAAGAATGTTGAAAATATTAAAGAAATTTGGTTCAGAACTTAAATATAGCATGTAAATATTATTTTTGCAAAAATAAATTAATACAAGTAAATCAATAGAATGTTATTTGGACATTTTCTAAAAGTCAATGTTGAACTTAGTGTCATCTGTAACTTTCTTGTCTGTAAATTCTATGCAACTACTTATAAATAAATCATATAAAATTACAATGCAAAAATAAGTTAAACATAAGAAATAGACAATTCATAAAGCAATAATATTTTCAAGAAATTTTAAGCAAATGTATTTTATATACGACGTGTAATAAATAATCTTGTAATTGGTAAATAAAATAGCTAAATTCACAATACAAAATATTTTCAAGGAAAAATGCAAAGATGTTTTTCACAAGCTGTAAAAATAATTTTGTAACTGAATTGCCTGAAAAATTATAGTTAGCCAATTATGCTATATAATATAAAATTGCTACTTCTTGATTAAAGACACTCAGAATTTGAAATCTGTGATGCAACCTCTTATAAGTAAAGCAGGTATATACATTTGCAATATAAGCATGCTATAAGCAACATGAATTCATGATACAAAAATATTTTCAAAAATATTAAGCAAAGATATTTTCCATGGTATATATTATTATATGCTACTGATTGGTTCACTGCTAATAATCGATTGCTAATAATATTTACACATAACATATGAAATATTTTCACTTAAAGTTCCTCAAAAATGTTTTCATTAGGAATTTGTTTTGCATATAAAGAGTTTTACATATCTGGTTTATTTCTAAAATTCTTATTGTTCATTTCTATTTCTTGTATATGCATTTATGAAAACTTTATCATTTACTTTATTTTTTCTATTCCATTTATTTCTGATAAATCCTCTTTAATTTATCTGTTATTTTATTTTTAAAGTCTCTTTAATTTCTAATTCACCTTAAAAAGTAGTCAATTAAATGTTTGTTTTTTATTACACTTTCCCTTATTTATAAATATCCACAATCTGCCTCTTTGTAATAGCCTTCTCCATATAATCCAATTAAATCATAGTTTCACTAATTTATTTTCTGTTCCATCATTAAAAAAGAAATTAACTCTATTTCACCTTCAATAGTTTCATTTTCTAGTCACAATTCATCTCTTATTGTTTATCTACCTACTTCTTTCTGTATTCTATTCTAAAATTTGGAGTTGCCTGGCCAAAGCAAATTGTATCATTTCCAAATGTTAAAGGAACACCATAATCTACTTCTTTCCAAATAATTTTACATGTATTTATTATACAAGAATATATCAAATTTTTAGTCAATCTCATTCTATTATTTCTTTTTTTTTTTTATTCTTAATTCCCAATTATTTGTACAATTCATTTTTTCATTTAGCAAAATTTCTAAATATATATATATATATATATATATATATATATATATAACCCTCCATTTTTTCAAAACAAATATCCACATTTTTCATCCTCAAATTTTACTCCTTTTAGCAAATACTGGAATCTTACATTTTTCTTCTCTGACTTTAAGATGATTGTAGATCTTATCTTAAATTCTTAAAGTTGTTATTGAGTCATGGCAGGTGATGTTTGTGGTAAGAATTATAATCTTGACTAACCACCTTTTCTCTTTTATCAAACATTATAAATAGTTGGATGAATTTTTGTCTTTGTGGTTGTATCAAAGATAAATTTACAAATTACTTTAATAAATAATGATGACCTACAATGAATTATAATTAAAATCAAAGAAATTGGCATGATCTTAACTCCAGCTGCATTTCCACTATTGCAGCAGACTGGCCCTTCAAACAGAGGACTATAATACCACAAGTAGATGAAACACCAGTAGTACCTATAACCAGACAGGCTATACAAAGTATAACCTATGGTCAAATTTGCAGGCTATAGAACTCCTCGGCTGCTAGATTCAAACCCCTAATATCCAAAACACTTTTACTTGTTTTGAGGCAAGATTTCAGGCACCAGCTAATCATACGTTACATAATCAGCATGCCCAGATGACAGGTATACAATCTAGCACTTGATATATTCTGAGCTAGCCCATTTTCTCATTTGTGGGAAAGAAAAAACTTTAATATGTTTATAATTACTTGTAACTTAATCTATTTGTGAAGCAGTTATAAGAAAGAGAACCAACCCGGCAATAATAAAGCAAACAAATAATTTATTCACATGTATTCATAGTTAAACATATAACACAATTCAAATATAAGCACACACACATATTTAAAATACAATATACTCACTTATGTAAGCAATATTAAAATTTATATACACTTGTAATTAAAACATATTATAATGAGTTATATGTACACATATATCATGCAATAATATGATAAATTTCAGGGAAGCGACATTAAAGATTATTCTGGTGTAATATCAAAGTTCATTAGAGTCTTTCATTCAAATAAATGTTCAAATCTTTAGATTGGGATAATAAAGAATATATTTACCTAGGATTTTTGCGGATAACCCATTGCACTTTTCATGGACACAATCAGTTGCTTTCTCCTACTTCGTTGATCACCCACTGGTTGGCCTTTTCTTTTGCATCGATGTTTTGGCTTCTTGCTGATTTTCCACATTTCAATGAATATGAGAGATTTTCCATAGTTTTCAGATCACAAGGCGAACATGACTTCTAGATGGGGGGGAGGGAGTATCTGATATTATGAAGGACTAAGATTGAAGGCTAGTCACATACTTTGGTTGTTGTCTAGCCCTGCATACTGCTAATGCTACTGGCTTTTCCCCATCTTCTCTTCTTTAAAAGTTTTTTATAATTTAGTAATGCTGAGTGATAATGAGAATAGTAATATAATATAATAATAATGGAATGAATCTCTCTCTCTTTTTATACACTTCTCCTTTATTGTTTTCTAGTTGTCTTATCTGATTTAATTAATTAATATTTCCTTAAGTAATTTTCCATTATGTTTTAATCTAAATTCTTGCTTAGATGAATCTAAAGTCTTAATAAGATACAGTCCTGAATCTTTCTCTTTGTCTCTTTAATTAATGCAATAGGAGTTATTATTTCTTTTATTTATCAGCCAGGCAATCTTTAAGTGGATTATTTTCTTTTTACATATTTCCTCTTTTTTTTTTAATTTAAATTTATAAAAGGAAAGAGCTCATTTTTAATTTTTTGACAAGTTTGCTTTAAAACATTTTATATTTCACTTTTATTAGGACTTAATTATTTCTTTTTAATTTTAATTTGATCATTTAATAATAAATGATTTCTCATTATATTGGCCAAGAATTGGAATATTAAAGTTGTATTGATAATTTATTTCATTTTCAGAATAATTAAGTACATAAGCAGAAACCAAAATATTGCTGAAGGAAAATAAATGCATGAGTCTTCAGCATCTGTTTATATATTCTCTTTTTTTCTTATATCTCCAAATCTGTATTCTCTACATTGCGAGGCCTTTCTCATAACTTTATAATTTTCTTTGAAAACGTATTAACATTTTTTTTTTTTACATTTTGAAATAAAAATTTTATTTTATTTTATTTGAACTATTTTTTTTTTTATTTATTTCATCAATTCCCAGTACTTTATTTTATCTTCATAACTTATTTTCTTTATATGTATGTGTGTGGGTGTGTTGATTGAAAGATTTTCTTGAACGAAGGATTTGAATACAGTTAACAGTTTTTTCATTATTATTTATCAGTATTTAGATTAGAACTCTGCCAGTTATCCTTGGTATAGTATTAGCCACATTCATTGAAATATTGCTGCAATAGTAATAATGCAAAATCATTTGCATAAGAGATATGAAAATTATCTACACACACACATAATCTTAAAATGAAAATTTAAACTATCTAAAAGTAAATATAATTAAATAATAACAAAGTGATTATTAATAACTAATAAAATGCAAACAATCTAATATCTGATATTTCAAATAGGGTTTTACTTTTCTATCGGTATAAAAGAAAAAAGATAATTTAAATTATGTATCATATATAACGATGAATAGATGATGAGATAAAAATAATTTAATTAACTGATATTCTTAATTATTTATGTACATTAAATACTAATATGTTTAAAATGATGCTTAAATGATATACACACACACACAAAAAAAAAATAGATATTTATACAATTGTTATTGTTTTAGATAATAAATTATGATTAATTATAATGTTTATTTTAAAATTATATATTGTAAGCTTTAATGTGATCTATATACATATAATGTATACATATATATGTGAGACTATGCACATGTGTGTATAAATTTTATATATATTATAGTCTTCCCTCTTTTTCCCAAAACAAAAAATTAATTTATAAAATCATTTATAATTTGTAATATAAGCTCAGTCTATACATAAAGCTAAATCTATTTTGATTTTACATCTGTTATGTTTACTATTTCATATAAAATATATATATTGTTTATCCACTTATGTATTGTGTATATAATATTTTGATTGTAAATTTAACGTTATTTTAATTAAAGCCTTCTTTATATCAGCTTAAAATAAGAGCAATTCTTATCTATACAGACATAGACACACATATAAGTATCTTTTGGCATGCTTTAATGAATGTGGTTGCTTTTCTCACAACCTGGGATTATAATCCTTGCTGAGTAAAGCAATTTTTTTTTCATTGGTCATTCAGACTTAGGATTATTTTTTTTTTAAGTAATAACCAACCTAGATGACCATCTAAAATATTTTTTCTAATAGTATTTAGCTAGAGAATCAAATAAGGATAGTACATTATTTAAACATGTGTAATGCTTTTTCTTTCATAGTTTTTTTCTTTTTTTTTTTAAGGGATGTAATAGTGGCCTTTGCCCAGTAGTAGGATTTTAAAGGCTATTTTATATTTATAAATTTTAAAAATTATTTGTCTTTTTTCTTTCTTATCTATTCAATCAATTTTTTGCAATTCTTCTACATTGTAAAGTAAAAATTTTAGATTCTAAAAAAAATCTATTTACCCATAATTAGTTTGTTTATAACTTTTTGCAGTTTACATAAGACTCTAGAATGTGGGTTTCTAGCATTGATTGTAGTGTTGGCACTTCCGGAATTCGAACTTCACTTGAATTCTTAAGCAGTAAATCCATTTGAATATATATTTTACTTATTTTTTTTCCATTGTAATCTAATCACCCAAATACCAAAATCCTTAATATGATTGACAATTTCATTCTTAATTTTATTTCGAGTAGATTAATAAGTAAGGAACCTGTTGACAAGGAACGTTTTTATTGTTTGCACCTATTAATCATTATTTGAAATATTGAGGCAAAATTATCATTTATGATGTTGATCTTGCCTTCATTGTTGATTGAATATAAAAACTAAAAATTAATTTATTAATTAATATAGTGATAAAATTATTGGAATATTTAAAAAGTTATACTAAATTATATACATGCGAAATTTATTTATTTTCATTTATTCTTTGAAAGTCAATGATTGTTTAAAAATCAGAATAATGGCATATTTTCATTAAGTTCAAGTTTAGTAAAACATTGTTTTATTGTTATTAAGTTTTTCTGGGTGTGTGTGTTGAGGGGGGGGTGGATTCAAATAATTAACATATTTGTTAAGTGTATTTTATAACTAAAATAAAACAAAATAATTAATTAAAGCAGTAGATGTTATTTTTATTTATTCAAATAACAAGGACAGTTGCAGTTAGATTTAGTGGTGTTGCAGTTTTCTAGCAGAAAATTCCATTATCTCTAGCACTGGAGAAAAGGCAATGAACAAAAAGCTTAAGATTCATGATTGTTGAAGAAGTCCAGCAAAATGCAACACAGACCAACTATTTTTCAGATATTACCAATTTGCACTCTAATATTTTCAGCTAGAAAATTAATTGCTGAGCTATTTGCCATCATCACATTTTTTATGATATGGATGACTGAAGAGTTGGAGAATGGAGAAAATTGAAGCCTGTCCATTACAGTTTGAAGATTTGCTATTTTAATATAAACCAAGCACTGATTATATATGTGTGTGGGAGATGATGATCTGGACAAATTGATGAGTGCTGAATCAGTATAAAATAAGTATATTGGAACCATTCATTTATCTTTTTTACATGTATGTGGTCATGTGTATCAGTTGTATAAGATGGAATGGATGACTGAAGAGAGGTTGAAAGTCTGGATTTAAATCCCTTCTAATTGCATCTAGCCTAAATCTTCTAAATTATCTAGTACTTTTTCAGATAGTTATGGGAAATTTTTTTAAGTACATTTGATCTAATGTATTTCATATTTAATTTTATTATCAAAAGGAAAGTATAAAAGAAATGAGAGCAAGGATCTACATTTAGTCTTTTAAGTCTAATCCTAACTGCAAATCATAAATCACATAATTGACTGTCAAATTTATAGCTATAGTAGAATTATTGAAAGATTTGATAAATTCACATGTGAATGTAGCTTCTGGTTGAAAACTCTATAGATTCTTTTATGATAGTTTGTTTATAATTAAGCTAAAAAAATGCATATACCAAATAAAAACAATATCTTTTAAAGGGATTGTGGGAAGATAATAATAGAGTGGTAGCTATTTATTAATTTTCTCATCATGGTAATACTAAAATTGTTATTCTTAGTTGGGACTGTCAATTGTCTTATATATATATATATATTGTAACGAGCACAGACGTTCGTTACATTGTTTTTTTTTTTAAATTTATTAAACATGAAAGTAAATTAAAAAGTTCGCATTTAAAAATTTTCTTTAAGAATTAAAAATTGAAATTAAATATCATCTTAAACTCTTATATATTAAATCGCACAGATAATGAAAAATTATTAAAATAAAACTTTATTAAAGAAAAAGTATTTTAAAACTAAATTTTAAAAAGATTTGGAGATGAAATTATATCTTTAAATTTATCTTTAAATATATTTTTGATTTGGAAAACAGGTTAATTAATCAGAAATGGAAATGATTGTTAAATGTAAACCAGCCTTCGGCATTTAAATGTAAAAACACCGGTCAGATAAGAAAACAATAAAAACTGTTAGCAAATAAGAAGAAATCCCTATGGAATCGGACCGCAGCGAAAGGACCATCGCATCGGTGACGTAATGTAAATTCAATCCTTCACATTAATATAAAAGGAAAATTTGGAAATTATTAATCAGTGACTGGAAATTGATTATTACGATGTGACTATATGTAGTAGTACGGAGTTGGAGGAATTGACAGGCGCACGGTCAATTCTTTCAGCTGTTAAAGAAAGGAGAAATGAACTATCGTTTCCTAAATTGAGGACCAACTAAATTAAAAAACCTCCGAATGAATAAATAAAACAACGGCTAAATGGATACCAATTTTAGGACGGCGTGGGAATTTACGTTCATGGCAAGCAACGGATAAAGTTGGACGTTTTAAAAATCGTAAGAACTTATATATTCACTTGAAACAATAAGAACTCTAAATTTTAAAACTTTTTATTAAATGATGCAATAGAATCCTATCTGACCAAACTAAATTCTTTATTAATAGTGTTATTTGATGTATTTTTTTTCTTATTTATGTAAAATCATTTCCATTTATTTATTTTTGTATTCTTTAAGTTTTTATCATGATTTTTTTTTGTTTTTCGTTAAATTAATTATATAAATGTTAAACTTAAGTCGGGCGTGAATGGCTGATAGATTTGTAAAGTTATATTAGGGGAGGGTAATCTTAGGTTATTTGTTTCGTGGTTAGATTGGGTCAATGGATTGGATATATTGGTGTGATTAGTAGATGTAATATTGATTCGCTACGGGCAGAATCGCTTCATACGCCGCACACTTCCGTTTGCCTATGGAAGGAATTATAAGACGGAGAACGCAGTTCCTTTCTATGGAGTTTTTTTTTATTGTTCTTCTCGTTAGATAGATGTAATATTCCTATCTGATTGAGAGTCAATGTCTTTTCTTAATTCTTTTGGTGCTGCCGTATTTCATATTACATTGAATACATCGATATATCAGATGGATTGATGCCTGTTTGACTGCGAATTTTAGCCTAAGGTTAAATAGGGATAGAATATTTTAATTTCAATGCAAATCTATGTAGTATTCATACTCGACCCTAAATAAAAATGCATTAAATTTAAGTTGTTTATAGACGCTTGCATGGATTGTTTATCGGTTAACTATGTTTTGCGTTTTCATATTTGATCAAAATATATAGACATTCGATAAATAATGATACCTTACGGTGAGTATCTAAAATGTATTTATTCGGATGTCTTTTAAGTTATTGGTGACAATGCAAGTATCTTATGGTGAATACTATTGGGTTACATATAAATTTCCCTCCGCAATTGTCAGTAATCAATGATTTTATATTTTGATCGCTTATGTTTACTTTGGAATGTTTTTAACCGTGTGATATATGTAACCGATCTATAGCAACTTATTATAACAAGCTTTTATAATCCCATCTGTGCGAACTTAATAAAAATGTAAAATTAGAATCTAATAGTAATGAAATGTAAATTAAAGTCAAAAATCAAAGTTAAAAATAATGTTAAATGTAAAAGTGTAAACTAATACTAAAATAATTTCAAATCTTATATATATGTGCATAAATAAATGTTTGTATGCTAATTACTGGCAGTGGCTTATTTTATTTATTTTTTTAATATTGAAATATAATTAGATAAGATATTATATTAATCTCTGCTATTCCACTGAGCTAGTGACATGGGCTAACGACCGGAACCAAAATATTTAAAAAAAAAAAAAAAATTTTTTTTTTTTTTTGACTTACGTATCTGCCTACTTTATAAATTTTTCTAGGTTCAAATGCCTAGATGGCGCCCCGTAGTGCAGATTACGTAAGTCCCATTCTCCGGATCGATACAATATATATATCACCAAATGCTAAATTACTTCAGTAGTTCTACCTGTAAGACAAATATAAATTCTGAATAATATAAATTTTGTTAATTTATTAGCTTTTAATATCTTTACTGATTTCGTTTCAGCTTTTTTATCATTAGTTTGAATTTCAATATACTTAACTTTGCAGTTTATAGGTAAGAGGTTGACCTTTTACCTATGCTTTTATTCAGATTTTATGTTTGTCCCACAAGTAGTACTGCTGAAATAATTTAGTGCTTTGTGATATTGATTTTTTATTTTTGAATTTTAACTACTGAGTGCAACTGATTCTGTTTTTTATACAATTACATTTAGGAGTTTTTTAAAGTTTAAAAATGATTTTGATTATTGTATTAATCTTGCTTTGATATATAATATAAATTTATCTTAGTTCATTATCATTTAAACTCCTACTGATTTAGTTTGGTGTTTCTTGTTTACATAGATCTGTATTTTAATATAGTTAAGAACTTTGCAGCTTATATATGAGTTTGATCTTCATCAATGCTGCATTATTCAGACTTTATGTTAGTCTCATAGATAATGAATGCTTCTGAATAATTTTTTGACAATATTGATATTTTATATTTGAATTTCAGTTAGGTGTTGCAACTGGTTTTATTTAATATACACATTGCAATTAATCTTTACATCTTTCAATGTATTAATATATAACTACCCTTACTTTATAACAACACTGCCATTTCAAGTAGAAATTAGAGGATTTATGCAAGGTGACTACTATATCACATATTGGTTGAATTTAGTATATCTTTATTTAGAAATAAAATGTTACATAAATTTCATAATGATCAGTTATCTAACACTGAAATATATGTTAACAAATTATTGAACATAGACTGTCAAAAGAAAAAAAAATTTTAATTATGTTACACAAGTTTACACATGGATAGAAGAATAAAAATATTATAATCAAAAAATAGCTTACATTATCATATATAAATAGTAAACTGTATGTTATAATTATGTAGTTAGGGTTTTTTTTTTTTTTCTCATTTTAATATTATATTTAGTGTATCATCAAATACTAGTAGGACAGTTATTAATGGAAAGATAGTATTATAAGTTAAGAAAAGTAATGATATATATATATAACAAGCTTATTTTATTTTATTTTTTTTACTGGTAAATGCAGTAAGAGAATGCATTCAAAATCTCTACCTAGGTTTATTCCCATCCCCAAGAGCTAGGGCATCTAGACACCAGGTCACAAAATACAAACTCAAGACAGCATTTATCTCATACTTAACTATTTATTAGAAAATCAGAAATTTTCAAATCCAGCTCTCCATCTCAAATAGCCATATGGGACTGAACTTAGTTTAGGTACACCATATATTAACAGCTATAGCAATCTATTTTTTTACCAAAGCTTTAACAGCCAAACTATAATAATAATGAAATAGTCATATATCATGTGACTTATTTAGCTTGTATTTATAAATGTAATATAAAGAGTGTTCTAATAGCTCTAAACAAGCTAATTTTATTTTTATTATTATTTTTATTTATTTACCAATAAATGCAACAAGAGAACACATTCAAAATCTGCCTACACTTGTTTAGAGCTATTAGCATGCCCTTTATATAAAATACATGCTAAATAAATAATGTGATGTATGACTTGGATTTCATTAATATTATAGTTTGACTGTTAAGGCTTTAGCTATATTACATTGATAAGGCTATTAATATATGATGTATCTGAATTTAGTTCAATCCCATATGGCTATTTGAGTTGGAGAACTGGATTTGAAGACATATAGATGTCTGGAAATTTCTGATTTTCTATTTAATAATTAAGTATTAGATAAATGCTTGGCTTGAGTTTGTATTTTGTGATCGGGTCTCTGGATATCCTAGTCCCTCATTGATGAGAACCATTAGCTCAAAATATCGGTTTGGAGATTAGAATACGTCTAAATAGAGATTTTGAATGTATTCTCTCGCTGCATTTATCATTAAATAAAAATAATAATAATAAAATAAGCTTGTTTAGAGCTATTACCATGCTCTTTATAATATATACAGTGGTGTGTAAGTATGTGTAAATCAGAGTGTGGATTAAAAAAGAAAATATGTGAACATGAACTATTGTATAAAAAATTAGTTATTCTGAAGGTGAATTTAAATCTGTATTTGCAGAACATTCAGTTATTTGCAATAAACTTTTTTTCCATTGATAATGTTGTTATTTTGCCCATGAAAAATGATTTAAGGGAAAGAAAAATCAAGAAGAAATATATTATAAATATGCCTGGATAATATTTTAAAATAAGCATATAACTGTACATATAAATTATTGAAAGTTGACTATTCACATTGAAACATTAATGCTGAGTGAAGATAATGAATTTTTTTTTAAATTTTAACTGTAAAAGCTACTGGAGATGACAATCATATTGTAAGCTTGATTTAGCTGTCATTTGTTTATTTATATATTATGTTGAAAATTATACATTTTTATGTTTTATTTTTTGGTGAAGTCACTTAAAGTGACTAACAAATTTTTTTGAGTATATTAAACTATTTGAATCACATAAATAATTTTATGAGTATAATGTATGAATGTTAGATTCTCTCCTTGAAGATAGATTGAACATCCAGACATCAAATGATTGTGATTAAGTAATAGGTGACATTTGCTCATTGTCAATGGCGACTGCTCTTATTATAGTTCATATTAGCACTTCAATTTTAGATCTATATTATAAATTTTAATTTTAGTCTTCATATCAGAAGGATGGATGATATGTGTCAGAGTTGTTTGAAAGATAAAAAGAGACAGAGAAAAGCTGACTAACATTAGCAAATGAATTCTTTATCTACTATGTTAGAGAAAATAACATTAAAAAGTCATGATTATTATAAATTATAAGGAAAGTCATATTGTATGGATTTAAAGAAGCAAGTAAGGTTTTGTTATTTAAAAATCTCAACTTTTTACTTTGATTAATTAATCTCCTTGAACACATTATAAGTATGAAACATAAGGGAACATAAGGGAACAAAAAGAATGGAATATGGAACCAGTAATAAGGGAAATCCCCCCCCCCTTAATTTGAGACATTTTTGATCTGTGGTGATATACCTTATCAGGAGCAAATTCTGTTCTAGCTTTGTCACCTGTACTTTAGCACTCAGTAGACACTATATAGTAGTGCTTATTAAATCTCTTTCAAGTGATATTTCCATATTCACTCACTAATTTCTGAAGTGTGATCTTTCTCATAAAGAGTTTTTGGATCAGCATCTAAGGGTAGATTCAGGTTCAAAAACTTCTTGAAGAAATCCATAAATCAAAAACTTGTCTGAGAATATAAGTAGAATAGCATAGTTATGGCATTAATATGCAATACCATCTAGTATCTACTGATTTCTCAAGGATCTGGTTTCTAAAAAGCATTCTGAAAGTTAGTATCATATGATGTTTCATTTTATTTTTGGTTAGATGAAATATTTCATCGGAGAAGGTATTGAGGGACATATTAATATATTTTTGACCAGCAATTTTAATATCAACTTTGATTTGTATCTTGTCCACTTTGGAATTTTCAAATTCTGAATTTTAAAACTGTTCTTTAGAATGGTCTTGAAAATATTTGGGGAAAATGGCTGTAAAATAAAATGAAAGCTTCATAGTAAAATGGGAGTACATGTCATTTATAATGTAAATGTAATGTTTATAAGACCAAACAGTCAGTCCTTTTGAAGATGTAAGACCCTAACTTGTACATTGCTTTTTATTCTTATAAAAAACTGAACAAAAATGATAAATTAATTTATACTATTAAATCCTGAAAAAAATCTGACAATCCCCTGCAAACCTTCAATAATAGTTCTTTTCAATATTCTATAGTCATCTAGTGCAAGTTTATGTAACTATTAGTAATGCTTTAATATCCACACACAGAACTTTCTGGTGTTTTATGTAAACCTATATATTGTAAATAGATTTGTGCACTTTAAATTAGATGTAAATAAATTGGAAGACACGTTAGCTCCAGTCAAGTAGCATGACAACTATAAACTATAGTAAAAAATATATTGAGTCTTGAATAGAATAAAGAAATCTGTTTTTGAAAGTGTATATTGAGTATGATTTAAAAAAATATTTTGATGTTTATTTAGTGTTATGCACTGCAAATCAGCTGTAAATTTGATATCTGTAAGGACATAGTAAAATCTTATAGAAGATAATATGCAGCTTTGTGAAATGTATTTTTAATAAAATGACAAAATTCAATGTGAATTAATATATTTATCATAAATTTCATTGTCTCCATGATGTTTCTCACATCTATATGTAAAATAAACTATTTATTAAAGGCAACATACTGTTAAATGTGCAATTTTTGAAAATGTAATTGTGAAATTATTTATTCACTTCTATATTTAAAAATCTATCTTTGCACTAAAGTGTAAATAAAATCATATAAGTACCAAATAATTATTTATACAATACACCTCTCCATATCTGCCATATTTACAGTTTATGTTATTCATGATTTTAAAAAATATATTTTACATACACCAAAAAAAAAAAAAATTAATAAAAATAAGAAATTGTTTTTTTTAAGATCACAATGCATATACAGTATAATTCACACATACATACATTTGTATATGTTATATAAATTTTCAATATAAACACAACTGTACATGTGTAATATTTCTGTACTGTAATTTTTATTATACCACTCCTACATAGGGTAGAGGCTGATTTCTATCTGCTTTAATACTCTATGGGTGAATGTAATCATAAATATATGACCAAAGATGTGAAAAAGATCTATTATCCCCAGGTTGCACATATGCTGAATCAGCACTCATCAGTTGGCTCAGACCATAGTCTCTTACATATATCTTTATCAATGTTCAATAATTTGCTATCTTTACATATATACAGAACATTGATGAAGATATGTGTAAGAGATTGTGGTCAGGGCCAACTGATGAGTTCTCATTCAGCATGAAATATGCATCTGGGGGATCAGAGATCTTTTTCATATGTCTATGATTACATCCCTTCACAAAGTGTTAAAAGTGGATAGAAACCAGTCTTTAACTTGTGTGAGAGTGGTGTAGTGAAAATTACATCACAAAAATATTTTTCATTATTGGATAATCTCTAGTCTAATGAATGACTAATAAAAGTTATCAATTCAACTATACATGTGTGTATGTTAAAAATACATAATATGGTTCACTGCTTTCCAAAAATTTCAGTCCATACTGGAATTTGGAACTAAATGTTTTCATACATAGTGCCCATTGTTTTCATATATTTATTTTGATATTTTTTACATTGATATTACACTCATAATTCAATTTCATTGATTTAAATTAGTATAATCTTAAATTCATTATTTTAATAGTTTAATATTTAGTGCATAAACTTTTTTTTTATCTATTCTTATTTTTAACCAATAGGATTTCTTATGGCAAATGCCATTTTAAACTCATTGCACATAAATTTTATGGATTTTGAAATGTTTTGATTTTAGGTTAAACATTTTCAATTGAAAGAGATGAATGAGTGGTATAATTTATTGATATTATTTTTATTTGTGCTCTTTATAGAATTTTATAAAAACTTACATTTTATATATGGCAACAATTGATGAAAAATTAATTAACCTATTGTAGAACTGTTTGACATGATCTCAGCTGGCTTCCCAAGAAGCTGATGATGTCAGGTTTGATTGACAGAAATGTGTATTATACAAGAGATTAGTTGACTTCTCATCAAACATTGTCATATATATAATTTAACTTTCTATGAATTTGTGTGAGGGTATAAATAAATGAAGTTAATAGATTACATGTGTGATATTTCTTCCTTCATTAGATTTACATATTGTAATCTGATTATAAATTTATGAACTATATTAATAATATATGTTATTATTTGTCTTATTTTTTAAATTATCTATGGCTTGAATACGTATTAAATAAAAACCAAAAATGTTAGAAATGTGTAAATAGAAATGTCTAAATTTCACATGCATATTAGTCTATATGAACATTATCTTCAATACTTTCTCTTTCTCTTTCCTTTTTTATTTTTGCTTTTTAATATAACATATAATAACATTTCACTCTTCTTACACTTTAAAGCAAAATATCTTCATTTATTCTTCACAGTTTCAACTGTTCCTTGTAGTCTTCCTCAGATCTGTAAAGAATTAATAAATATATTTTGCTTTAAAGTGTAAGAAGAGTGAAATGTTGTTATTATATGAGCATTATCATGAAGCTTCTTAATTTTTTTTATTATATATCTTTCACGCTGTCTGTTATTTATGTAATTGGTCTCTTTTTTTCTATAGATTTATTATTTCACTGCCTTTTTTATATCTGAATTATTGTATATATTTTTTACTAATTATTTTGAATGTTGTGGTAAATGTATATATTTTAAAAAACAAATTGTGTTACCTTATATGTTTATATGTTAAACATGTATATTATAAATATAGGACTTGCTATTATCTATTTTTTTCAAGCATTCACAGAAAGGCTCAGATAAAATGACAGTGAATATAGAAGTCTATTGTATTTGGTTTGATAACTTTGTCTAGCCTTATACTTTATTTAAAAGAAATGATAATGAAAAGTTATAGTACATGTGCAAAAATGTCAGTACATGTGAAAAAAACAATTAGCAAGAATATATATATATATTGTCAATAGTTTGATTTTTATAGAGTGAAAGTTTTCTAATTTTTTTCCCAAGAAATTAATCTGATTTCACTCCTAAAACCTGATTTGATCATTTGTTCGTTTTTTATTTGGATTTGCCAGAAAATAGTTTTTTTTTTCTACATATATGTATATGTGTTTGTATAAAATGTACAAATCAATATTTTAAAAAAAAAATTGTTTTAAAAGTTCACTGTGTTTTTAAATAATTTTTACTCTCTTTTAGTCAATTGATAAAAATAAAGATAAAATGTAAAAGAAGTTAAATAAGAAATAAGTTTCAAGCAAAATAGTTTTTTTAAAAAAAAAAAAAAAAAGGATTAAATAAACACTGATAGATCAGTTTTTTTAAGAGATTAAAAATACAAAAATTTTAAAAGTAATGCATCCGCCACAGTAAAAAAAAGTGTCTAGAAAAAAACATCATTTAATATTTTAAGAAGTAATATTTTAGAACTGAGTGAGAAAAATATAAAAACAAATCCTTTGATTTTCTTTTTCTAATTTTATTTATTAAATATGCTTAAAATGAATGACACAATTTGGTTTGCAAGCAGAAATAGTTAGTTTTTTTAGTTAAAAATATTGGGCACAATTCAATAACAACAAGGTCATCCGAATTATATAGGTTTAATTTATATAGTATACAGGCAGTTCTTATTTTATGTAAAATGCAAAAAAATCCAAAACCTTTGAAATATATATCAATAGAATGCTCAGTTATTATTTGTCTTGTGCTTTAAGAATTTTTTTTTATTTTGAAATTTTTTTTTTTTTATTCAGTCATATCTAATGATTATGTTGTACATGAATGGCTAAACATACTCATGTATCTAACTTTTTTTAATCATCAGTTGAATTTTTAATGAAAAAAACTTTTTCTTCATTAAATAAACATAAATTCAAAAAAATGAAGCAATCTTAAGAACAAAATATCACTTTTGCAAATAAATAGAAAGAGAAATAATATGACTAATCAAATGAAAAGAGTTTATTAAAACCTTCAGACTATAAAATGTATTTAATGATATAAAAATCATTTTCCAATAAAGTTGTATATTTAAAATAAATTTTAGTAAAGCATAAGTTCAAATAATGAAAATTGTTTTTGAAATATTATAAATCAACCTTTAATCAGATTTAAAAGATTAACAATAATTAAAAAGTTTTGAAATATTTGCTGTTTGATATCAAATTTTCAATTCCATTAATTTTCTGCCTAAAAAAATATTCAATTGTATATATTAAGATTCAAATATTTAATAATTTTACAAAAAGAAAATAATAATAAACAAATGAAATATTTATGTGTAAACTTTCTGTTAATACAAAGTCAAGAAAAGCCTTACTTTCAAGTACAGAAGGTGTTTTTTCTTAGCTAAATAACAATGCAGTTTCAGTTGTCATTATATTTGCAATGTAGTATTTTTATCAGAACTAAAAATTCTTAATTTATTAAAACTGTTAAGCCTTTTTTTTAAACATGCACATGAACACATTTTTTTTTTTTTAAAAAAAAAATCCAATTATATCATCAATGAACTACCTTATTGTTTAATTGGTTAAACAAAAAATCTCTGGATGTTTCATTTACATAAATAAGGGATTTAAGTGACTATAGAAAAATGTCAAGGTTTGGTTAGCTTTAAGCAGTTTAGTCATATATTATTTTTGTTGCCGATTATTCTTGCAATACTTATCCTTAATTTTTTATCTGTTCACTTAGTATTTTGTGTGTGATTGCTGCTAAACCATTATTTTATTTTTATAGATGGTAAAAATAAATGATATATTTTTATAATTTTTGGAAAAAAGGGTCAGTGTGACATCATCTTTTGCCAATTCATTATTTAAAGAATTTTATGCTTAATGACATATATTTATTTGTTTTTGTCACAATTGGAAAGGGAGTTGTTATTACTTATTATTTTTTATAAGTCTTATCATTGTAATTAGCATCTGCACATTAACTCAATCTAATCCAAGATCTACTCATTAAACAATCAGAGTTGTTTTTGTTTTTTTTACTATAGTTGTGAAACAATTTCTTCTATTTTATTGGCTTTGTCAAAGCTTCAGAATTCTCAACTTTTATAGTAATACTTAACTCTCCTTTAGTTTGTTGATTTGTTTTTAACAATGCAACATAAGAGTTCAAAAAGCTTTTTAAAAATCTTTGCTTTTAATGTTTTTGCTATTTCATTTATTATGTCTTAAGATTTGTTTTTAAATAATAATAATCAAATGGGTTATTATTCTGGAAATCATATAATGTTAAGCACCGAGGATGATGTTCTTAGCTATAAATCATGAACTTTTAGCTCTTGGGTTTGTCATTCTATCAGTGCACTAAACTGTATATCGTTTATCAAGAAATTACCAATTTTTTTATATGAATACCGATTTTTTTTATATAAAAATTGTAGTATTATTTTTAATACCCATGTTATTCATTACAGATTATAAGAAGCTGAATTTAGAATGTGGTTTGTAACAATTAGTTTCCAAACTGCAATGTGGATAACACAATTAATGGATAATAACCAATTGTATTCTTTATAACATACATATGTTTATGTTTGACATACACATATATAAATGTGAGTGAATAATATATATGAACTAAAAAATTAAAATGTAGAAAATTACAATTTCTTTTTTATTTCTAAGTTGTTGTGTTTTTTCCCCTTCCAAATAATGAATAACTGATATTTCAGGTGCAGAGAGATTACTATATTTTTAGATTGCATAGAACTTACTTAATAATGCATTTGATAATTAATTTTTCCCCAGCTTTTGAAATTATTAATATTCTTGATGAAATTTTTTATAAAAATAATTATAAAAATTTGTTTAATTTAGTATTTTATTATAAAATTGAATCCCCCCCCCCCATTACAATGAAAGAAACATATATTTTAAAGGATATATTGAAGTAATATTGTGTGTATATTATAATATGGTAAAAGCCTGAAATCCGGGCATGGCCGCTTCGTGCATTGTTTACGTGTCAAAACACATAAAAATGCCGTTTCGGCAGCCGCGGCCTTACAGGCTAATACAACATTTACATATATGTATTAACCCATTGAGCTAGGCCGCTTTACATGACATCGCACAAAAATATTATGGCCTGTTTTGTGCTTTGTGATTCGAAGCTATTTACGCGTATTCGTTCTTTTCATAGCTGATTACCGTATCACTTGAGGGTGTTTAAATTTCAAGGCGGTATGACTTTTTCAAATCTCCGTAATAGAGTAATGTCATTTCGATTTAAAAAATGTTGTTAATTATTAAGAATTGTCATATGGTCCCCACCCTTCCCGAAAAAAAGGTTAATATGTAAAAAAATTAGCAAAGTGTATGTTTGAACAGGCTTCGACAAAGCTCACGCGCTAAGTCACATATCAGCGTGGTGGGGAAAATATTCGAGACCACTAAAAGATCTGAGATGAGCGTGAAATTTTGAAACTTTTCTTCACATAAATTGCCGAGTACAGAAAGTGTGTGAGATTGTGTTTTTTATTTTATTTTGTCAGGCACACGTAATGTCCACTTTTTATTACAGCAATAAAATCGAATAAATAATTTTAAAAAGTCCAAAGTTTGTGTTTTTTTTTTTTTGGTTTTTTATTTCATTCGAAATTGACAAGTATTTTGATTCAATTTTTTGCAGCGGGGTTAAAATAAATGACGACTTTGGTTGACTTTTTGTTAAGAATAACAAATTACGAAATACACCTCACCCCCAAAAGCAGTTTATTGTAGAAGGCTAAAAAAAAAAAAAAAAAGGTAATTCGAACAAAATAGAAATCAAAGTAAAAAGTGAGAAAAAGTTGTTTCAAAAAAAAGAAAAAAAAAGGTTAAATTCTTGACTTTTTGGTTACAATTCTTTTTCCGAATGTGGGTGTTTGAAAACAATTTTTGAATCGGCAAAAACACAAAAGTAAATTTGGATTTAATATTAAGAAAAACAATTACATCAACCAAAAAGAAATCAAAATTCGAAACAAGTCCCAAAGTTGATTCTCTTTTTTCAGCGCTGTTAAAATAATTGACTATTTTTGTTGCTTTTTTGTTAATAATAAACAGTACTAATTCCCCCCCCCCCCGCTCAAAAAGCTTTTTCTTGTAGTAACCAAAAAAAAGGCTAATTCAAACATAATCTAAATCAAAGTGATAACAAGTTGTGTTTAAAAAAAAAAAAAAAAATTAATAATAATAATAAGAAAAACCATTTAGTCAAGACAAAAAAAAAAAAAATAATAAAAGAAAGGTAGAATTAAGTTCTAAACAAGTCACAAATAATTGTATTCTATTTTTTCAGCAGTGGGATTCAAACAAATTTTTTTGACGTCGTGAAACAGTCTGAAGTTTTCAAATGATAAAAAGAAAAAAATACAATTATCAAAATTTGTTGAAAAAATATCAGGTTCCAACAAAAAACCCACAAAAAGTAACGAAAATGAATATCAAAATTTGTTTAATAATAAAGAAATCATGTTCTAAATGAAATAAAAATTATTCGTTTAATCAATATTAGAAAAAAAAAAAAAACCTTGTATAAAAAAAGAAAAAAGTTGTGGCGGCCCGGTAATGTTATATTTCATTGATTTTGTCTAGCATCAACGCTCCAAGCGGCTTTACCGAGATTGCAGGCTTTTACCTATAATATATTATTGTTATTATTTTAAAAAATAAACAAGTAATAATTACATAAATACAATTTATAACTGTTGTATTTTGTTTATTTTGAACAAGATTTGGTTAATAAAAAACAAATCTTAAATTAGTTTTTACTTGGTTAGAAATTATATTTTTTTAAACTCAAAGTATAGATTTTAAATTGAATTAAAATCAAATGTATTTATTTATCAATCTTTATAAACCTGCATGACAATTTTTTTTTTTACGCAATCATTGCACTATTTTGTATTTTAAAAATTATTTCTATAGTTATCTTTACTTCAAACATATAACTATAAATATTGGGGGGAAATATGATTTATCAATGTGCATTTTAATCGAAATAAGCCTCATCTATTAGACTTGACTATCCAAATTCTTCTTAATAATCATATATCACTGCTATTCATTTATCTATGATAATTATGTAAACAATGTATATTTTAATCAGAACTTATTTCACATATTAATTTGAAATTTATCATTAATTAAAGAAATTTAACTTATTTCACATAATATTCTTTTTTTATATATAAATACACAAATGACCTAAAATTATTTTTATTATGTTAAAAATTGTGTATGTAATTTACATAAGTAAATCTATAGATGTGTGTATATTGGAAAAGATCAAATAGTCAAACCTAATTGATAAAACCTCTTCTACTCAAAATACATACTAAGAATCATTTATTTTCTATATTTTTTTTCCAGTATCATAATTATGACTTAAAGTAAATATAACAATAGATATCACTTGTAGATATATTTTCTACATGAATGGTGTGATGTAATTGGATAAAATGTAGGTTTACAAAAGTTGGTAAATATATTTGAATTTTTAATAGGTGTCTTGAATTTTTAAATAAAGGATATCTGACCAATGATCGCCTCATTCAGTGGAGCCTGTTCATGCAACAATTTAATTACAAAATAATTCATTGCCCCGGTACAGAAAACATAGTAGCCAACATTTTGAACCATCATCCGGTAGAAGCACAACCACAAAACTTTACAATTGAAGAAATATGGGTAGCAGCAATGAACATCGGGGTAGATGACTCAGTAGAACAGGATTTAAATGACCTGGCCCACTTACAGAGAAAGGACCTAAAATATGTATCCATTATTAAGGCCCTAGAAAAAGAAGAGGGGTCAGAATTTCAAATATGTTACAAGATCAAAGATGTATAAGACATGATATATTGCAAATCCTTGGAAAATTCCTGTACCTTAGGAAATGAGAGGGTGACTGATCAAACATATCCACAATCTATTCGGCATTATGGCCCATGGAAAATGGAGAGTATCATCCCCCACCAATTTTATTGGGAAGGAATCTATTCTGCCAACCTAACAAAGCTTCAACAATGTCAAATATGCATGCAAAATAAACATCCTAATAGGTCTTATAAAGGAATCATCACCCCAATTATACTTTCACAACCAAACGAGCTTTTATTAGTGGATCATTATGGATCATTTCCTGTTTTGAACCATTTTAGATTCATCACGTACAATGTTTTTCCAAGTATGTAGCAGCGTACCTCTACGTCGGGCAGATTCACGTAGTGTGATTGGGTCTCTACTCTCAAAATATTTCATTGAAATAGGTAAGCCAAAGATCATATTGTCTGATCATGGTTCACCTCTCAATAATGGAGAGAAGAGATGCATTAACAAGGGGTCAAACACATATTAACATCAATAAGGAACTCTTAGTCAAACTTCTGTGAGAGGGTTGTGAATAGGACTTACCTGGGAAATAACCACAAAAATTGGGTGAAACAAACACCCATAATGGTGAAATATCTTAATCATAATAAAAATGAATCTATTGGGTTCACCCCAATAAGATTGCATTTCGGGACACAGGATTTATCAAGGTGACATTGCCAATAGACCCGGAAATAGTAAATAGAGAACACGATCAAGCCAATGCTAGAACATGGATGGAACATATGGCAAACAGAAGACAAAAAGGGATGACACAGGGGACACATTTCTTTCAGACCGGGGAACATGTATGGGTTTGAACACCCGTTGCAAGTAAACTTATGGAGGGACAGTATAAAAAATTCTTCATTTTATATGAGGGGCCATTCATGATAAAAAAGAAACTAGGAGGAAATGCCTTTCTGTTGGAGAATAAAAAGGGACCCATGGACCATTTAATGCAAAAGCGTTAAAGCCATATCATGGCCAGATAACTAACACAGAACAACATAGAGGAAATACTGGGTCCCAGAGAGGAAGATCCACCCATAAAAGGATCACATAACAAAAGCGATGAATAAAATACCAATAGGAACAATATACCTTATGGAACAAACTTCACGAACCATAAAATAAAGGAAAAGAGAAAAATACTTCAATAAGATGAGTAACATTAAGCTCACACAATGTTTACTCCCTCATAAAGATATATAAAACCACAGAAAGGTTCATCCTGGATCACTCTGCCCCACTTCACACCAAAGGTAATTAGAGTCATTTTTATGGGTTCTGGGAATATGAAGCTAAATATACATATATATGCTTGCTTCACCATTCACTGTGGCTTAACTAAAGACCCTAAGTCCAACCACAGTAAATGGTGATTAAATTAAATAGGAACTTTAAAGCATTTAATAATAGCAAAAATACATTTAAGAAATTTTATAAAATAAATATAAAAGTTTTTAATTTTAGAATAACAAAGAGAAATTCCTGGAATCGCAGAACTCATTAGAGAAAAGATTGTAAGTTAGATAGGAATAATTAATTAAAAATTTAATTAAAAGTACAATATATCGAAATAATGTCATTGGAATGCAAGATGGCCAATGAGTGAGTATAAATTGAGAGTTTGTCTTTTTCTCTTTCTCTTGTACCTATGGAAGCTCTACCGCTGTGATTGAAGGCTGCCGTAGAGAAATTTTTGTATTGAAAGGAAAAAAAGAAATAAGATCGGTTTTGGACAGAGCATTCCATGACAGGATCATATTAGCCTCTTGCTGAATAAGATCGTGAACCGCCAACATTCAGTAGACAAGACATAAAAGACTTAAAATGGTTCTGCAGTTCAAATGGCCAAGTAGACTTCTTCCCTCTCTTGGCCATTTCCTGTTTGCTTGAGCCAGAATGATATAGAAAGATGTAGAGTACCAGGAAAATTTTGCCTGACCAAAATGCCTGCTGCTATTAATGGATAACTGAGGTGGAAAGTAAGATAGATGTGTAGAGGACTGAAATTATAATCATCCATCAGTACTAGCTGTGAACTAGAATGTTTCTATGGCTATCTAAGTAAAGACATACACAATTTCAAAAGTTACTAGTAAATTAATCTTTTTTTAATAGTTTTGATTTACTCTTTATAATATTATAATCAATGGAAAATGTGTGTGTGTGTGTGTGTGACTTAAGGTTTTATAAATTTGTTATTAAATGTTATTATATTAAATCTAGATCCCTAGATAAGATAATTTGACACTAGGGTTTGGTCGCTTTTTATATGAATCTCAAAATAGAATGATAAATTGTAATTTTTTTTTGGAAAGGCAAAAGTGGCAAAATGTTGTTTTTTTTATTATTTTATTTTACCTTAGAAGAGAAACAGCAGAAGTGTAAGGGTCATTCTAAATTGGATTAATGGGGTTTTTTTTAGTTTGTTATAAAGGAAATCAGTAGATCGTTTTTCATTTCATTTGCTTAAAGAAGAAAAACAAAATGACTTAAACTAAACTCAGCTTACATTTTTTTTAAAGAAATTTATCTTTTTTTGTTTTTCATCTGAATTATAATCACATATGCTTATATATGCATTCATTCAATTAAGGTGAATCAATGGAATAAACGTTTGTATATTTTAAATGGGAGAGGGAGAGAGTGTCATTATGTAATCAAAAATGCTAAAGAGGTTTTATTAACAACTGGGTAGAATTGGTTGGATAGAGTTCTCTTATCATTTTATTAAGCACCATTATACATATGTAAACAATTATATAAAGAGAGATTGATAATATAAAGGGATTTCTTTTTAATCTACTAAGTTTTACCCCAGTCTTTTAGAGTTTTGTAGCAATAGAATTTAGATATAAGTATTTAATTTCTGGCTTGATTTTTCTTTTTTAAATGGATTGTTATTACATCTTAATTTTTCTTGTGTTACTTGGGGAGTTGGAAATTTCCTTCGGAATTGTGTCTTACTCCTATCTTCAGAATTGGTGAGTTTGTCTTACGGACTTTTTAGGATAAGACCCCGGAAATCCTTATGCATCAAACATATTATTGACTGGACATAAGCGTTTATGTTCTGTTTCTGAACCCTGATTATCACTCTGTGAATGAGTTCTCTCTTACTCTACTATGTTTTAGGGTCAGAGCACTATCCAGCTCATTTCGTACTACACTCTGCCACATTTAGAGATATATCTCTGAAAATGCTCACCAAGAAAAGAAGAAAAACGAATTGCCGAGTTACACTTTTAGTTAATGACATTGTTTTGTTCAGCCTGATTATTTTTTATGCTCAAAGCACTATGCAGTAAACCTGAGGATGCTATTGATATAAAGGGTAAGAAAAGGGGGTTTGAATTTCAGTTACAGGCTATGTTTTTACAATATCACAAAGAGAATCTATTTGATTAGCATTTCCATAATTACTCTTCATTGTTTTTTTATTATTTCCTTTCCACCTACGAATGATTCCTCTCTTTCTCTGGCTCTCTTCCAAAGTCATTCATTCTATGCTGATTAAGTGAATTGTAATTTATGAACTAAGCTGATGATTCATTGCCGATCTGTACATTGTTTTAGTTTATAGGTACTCTTGGTTAGATCAAGGGGTTATAGGTAACCTCCTTAGATGTTAATTGAGTGATTTTTTAGTAAATAACAAACTTTGTTATTCTTCTGTAAACAATAAAGCTTTTTGTGTTATTAATACCTCCACATACCATTTATTATTATCTGTAAATTCCTCCTTAAATTCTCATTTCTCCTTGATCACCGGGCATACATTAAGAATAAATTATAGTGAGGTTTGGGAATAAGTCGCTTAGCAGTGATCTGAAGGTGTGGGTAAAGTTCAAACCCCCTATATCCACATCTCTAGGTTAGGTTAAAGCAACTCTACTTTCATACCATTACAATATGGATGGGGTGCTCATCGATGTGCATTGGTGAGTTTATTGGCTTTTTACTTCTTAGTTTATGATCAAGAAATGCCATGGTTTTTCTTCTCAGTTGTGTGATAGCTCTTAACTGAAATATCAGTTGAATTTTTTTGAAGGCATAATGAATGTGTGTGTGTGAATGAAAAAAAAAATTCTAATACATATTTACTATCATGACAGTCAAAAATAAATCATGCCTTTTATTTCAAGGAGGCTATAAAATCACCGGCCAAGGAAGTGGTTGGTGGCTGAAAATGGAAGATACTAAGAATCCCCTGATTGTGAACTCAGTTTGCCATTTGATGATGACCTTTTATTTAGTTATTTACAACTGCAGATCACTTTCAAGTGAAGGAAGATTGCAAGAATTGGAAAAAGAACTGTCTCATATTAAATGGGATATTATTGAACTTTGTGAAGTTAGAAAAAAAGGTGAAGTGACAATTGATTTAAAAAGTGGGCATGTGCTGGATTACGTAGACACAAATATTGGAAGTACAAGTGGAATAGGATTCATTATAAATAAAAAGTGGAATAACAACATTGTGGATAGTGATAGTATATGGACAGGTTTATATTCCAACAAGTTCTCACTGTGACAAAGAAGTAGAGGATTTTTATATAAATGCATAAAAGGCTTTTGATCACACTAAACAACATTTTTAAATTGTTATGGGAAACTTTAATGCTAGAATTGGTTAACAATTAAAAGATGAAAGTGCTGTAGATAAATTTGATTATAGTAATAGAAATGAGAGAGGCCATAGATTATGGACTTTCCAGAAAAGATATGAAAGTACAGCAAAATTGGATTATATTTTGACTAATAGAAAATATATATTTCAAGATTGTAATGTCCTAATAATTTCAACACAGGAAGTGATTGATCATCAATTAGTTAATATGAGACTAGAGAAATAAAAATTACTATGAAAAACAATATTTACAATTGATAATCCTAGTCTTTATAAACATTCTAGTGAATTTAAATTAGAACATGTAAATCAGTTTTAAGTATTAGTAGAAAAAAGCAACAATTGATTAAAAAATTTCTACTGAGACTAGAAAATTTATGAAGAAAAGAAGGCATATTAAGATATATATATATGTATATAAAAATTATGCATTAAGAAGGATTGAAAATCTCAAATGTTGTAATATGATGCAAAAAAGAATTGATAATAATATAAGAAAATATAATTGTGAACTAACAAGGAAAGCTATAGAAGAGAAGCAAAACAACATTTTGATATTGGTAGGAAACTTATATCTGCAATAAGAATAGGTGGAACTATTACTAGAAAGAGAGGTGATATCATGAAATGTGAAGAGTTCTATCAAGAATTATATAGTAATAAAGAAGTACCTTTTATAACTATTATATCTTCTGAATTGCCCAGGACTTTAAATGAAGATGTGAGATATGCAATTAAATTTATGAAGAAGGAAAAACTCCGGGTAATGATGGAATTATAATCGATATCTTAAAAGAAGCAGGTGAAGAAATAGAAAAATATTTTGGCAAAGTTATATATCAAATGTCTAAATGATAAAAATGTGCAATGCAGTATTAATATAAAAAAAAAAGTGATAAAGAAGATATTAGAAATTATAGATCTAAGTCTTTTATTATTTTTATCAAGTTAATTACAACTCATCTACAGAGAACTTTGGATTTCAACTAACCAAAAGAACAAACTGGATTTAAAAGTGGTTTTAGTACAGTGGATCATATCCATGTATTGATAGAAATTATAGAAAGGACCATTGAATATGAGTTGCTATTATGCTTTGGCTTTTTAGATTATAAAAATGTATGTAATTCTATAAGCATTTCTTCAGTAATTAATGCATTGGATATATTAGGGTATAGACCCAGTATATTGTCATATTCTGAAGAATATTTATAAAAATGCAATAGCAACAATTTGATTATATAATGATGCTAGGAAGGTTAACAGGAAGGTTAATGTCAAAATGAGGGTAATTCAGGGTGACTTCACATCTCCAAAAACATTTTACAACAGTGTGCAAGAAGTATTTTGTGAATTAAAATGGGAAGCTAAAGGAATAAAAGTAAATGGTGATTATTTAAGTCATTTAGATTTTGCAGATGATGTAGTTGTTTTTACAAATAATGTTTCAGAGCTTCAGGAAATGTTGCAAGAGCTATCAAATGAGAGTAATAAATTAGAACTATAGGTAAATGTTAAAAAGACTAAAGTAATATTCATGGATTTACTCAAAAGAAGAAAATAAAGATTAATTGTGATGAGTTAGAAGGTGTTAACAACTATAATACCTTGGTCAAATTATAACTACAGATGTAAATATATTGGATGAAATTAATCATAGAATTAAACTTGGTTGGAGTGCTTTTGATAGAAATAATATTAAAAGGAAATAGGCCTGTGTGTTTGAAAAGGAATTTTTTTTTAATACATGTGTTTTACTAGTTCTTACTTATGGGAATGAGACTTGGACTCTTAACAGAAAAACAATACAGAAACTTAGACTATTCAAAGAAATATGGGGTGTGCATATTAGGAATAACAAGAAGAGATCAAAAATGCAATACATGGGTAAGAGAACAGATGTTACTGACATCATTGAAAGACTGAAGTGAAGTTGGGCTGGGCATATTACTAAAAGTGATGATAATAGATGAAAGTTTAAATTTTAAACTGGATCCCAAGAGATTGTAAAAGACCCAGAATCAGAGAAGATGGATTGAACTTGGAGAGACCTAACTCCTGCAGTGGATATTGATAGTAGTACAGTGTATTAAAATATTCAGTTAATTTCAAAGATTTGATTTAATGAAAAAATTCATCCTATTCACGGATTATCATCTTATATTTTATCAAATATAATTAAAAAAATGGCCATAGCTGTTTTGAATGACTGATGACGATGGTGATAAAAAATATAAATTTGAAATTTTCGTTAGTTGAAGTTGCTGTTGTCATCTATAAAGTCAATTTAGAAGCTAACTCATCATATTTGTAAGCAAACGTACCCAGTTAAAAATCTTAGAATAACATATATATATATAATTATTATCTATAATTAAATACCTTTTAAATAACTTTATCTAAAATCACTATCCATTTATGGTTAGTTTTCTTAATTATCTAATACATGTTTATCTGTCTTTAAAGTCGTTCCAAACAAAATTCTATTTTCATAGTTAATTTATCATTTAAAAAAGAGAAAAATAAAATCCTTTTTCTGCAGTATCCAAACAAAATTCTATTTTCATAGTTAATTTATCATTTAAAAAAGAGAAAAATAAAATCCTTTTTCTGCAGTAACAAGATTAAGTAAGAATTGACCAGTATAGCAATTTGCTGATAATTTATTTTTCTAATTTCGATTTCTAGTATTTGTGGTCAGCCTCGTTAAGAATCAAATTTTATCTAATAAATTTGTCTTATTACATTTTACTTTTGACTGTTTTGTTTTCTGTATTTCTTACTTCTTTTTTTTTATTAATGTTTTTACTTAAGTTTACCAAAAATCAGTTGTTAAATTTGATTTACTTTATAATCATGAAGAGGAAGAATATTTTATATATTGATAAACATCTTTAACAATGTTAAAATATTTTCTTTTTGCTTAAGTTTAAATGTGGACTGTTTTAACCAGCAGCTAATAACATTTTTTTTAAAAAAATGAGAGTTGTTAACTGTATTTTATGATCAGTTGTTTATTTTAAATAAATGTTTTTTCCCCCAATAATTTTATTTTATTATATACAAAAATAAGCATAAAATATTAGTGCACATATATTGAAATTATTTGTTGTAAAATAAACTGGAAAATTTAGGAGCAAGATTATGTAGATGAGTAATGTGACAAATCAGTGAAATTGCGAGAATGGTGTAATGCATATTGTAATCATTTAACACTTGCCAATGAACACCACTCCAATTGACAACAAAAGGTACCAAAATCTTTCTGATAGTTACTGTTACCATATTTCAAGACCAAATACTCTTAGGGTCTTGTTAATTTAAGCATTTAGTTCACTATTAAGGTCCAGAACATAATCTGGGAAGTTGATATGATCCTAGTTTTGAACCATTCCTGACTAAAAGCCTGGGATTTGATCTACCAGAATAGATGGTAGAGCTAACGACTATCTTCTTGAGGTGAAAGGTAGCCTGGAGAATACTGGGAGTTCGAATTAAATGTTCATTTGAGGTGAAACTGCCAGTACTATTCATCAAGAACTATGTTCATCTGGCAGAGGTAGGCATGAGCCTATTTCTACAATTTCTAATTTATTGATTAATGTTTGCTTTTACGAGTTAAGCTATGGTATTGATTGACGATCAGGGATGATCAAACTGATCAGATGACATCTTGCAGAGGTAGTCATGAGCCTAATTCTACATCTTCTAATTTGTTTATTAATGTTTGGTTTTTCAAGTTAAGCTAAGGTATTGTTTGATGATCAGGGATGAACAGGCCGATCGGATGAGATTATGAAGCTATGCGGTTGATTCCATATGAGTTGATACAAGTTTTCCCTTTCCTTATTCTTTGATATTGATCAAGCTCCATATATCCCTGCATATCCCAAAAGGAGTGTTTCATCCCCCTTCTTGATTTTTTTCAACTTTCCGAATAGATATTCATCATCTTGGATGGGGAAGAGGAAAGGGGAAGAGGAAAAGACCTTCTTACATCTTGCAGTCCAAAGCGAATAAGTAAGAAAGATGGATAGTCCTGATGTTGGCAAACAATCTAGATTTGATGCAATTTTTAATAGAGGTAAGTAGGTAGAAGTCAGAATTGACATTATCATAGATAGTTTTTCTTATTCCCCAAAGACCAGAACATGAGTGAATGAGATGATCTAAAGTCTCATCTTCTCTATGACAGTGTGGGAAGATGGGATCAATTTTGGATATACCTCTTGCTACTGACAGAAACCAATTGGTTTTGACAGCCTTCATATTAATATTTATGATAAAGTCAAGGTATTTTGGCTCCATATGCCAGTATTTAAAAAGAGTGGTGATTTTTTTATTTGTTAGCATAAGGTCATCTTGTATTGAAGCTCTATGTGGGAGAATTAAATTGTATGCATCCCAAATTTTAATTTTACATTTGAGAGCATCTAAGGAGATGTCTGTATATATCTTAATCATGTCTATTGAGAAATCCAAGGTACCTACAGCCATCAGTGGTAGATGGTCAGTTGGAATAATCGGTTTCATTATTAGATTGTAACTATGGGTGTTGATTAGCATCACTAATAGGTTGAATGTCTTTTGAAATTGTATCACAGCAATGGAGTGCAGCGACATGCCATTCAGTTTTTTCTATTGCTGCATTTGCTTTATACTGATGGCAGTGATCTTGCGACCCCATAATAATCTGGCGGCCAAAGCATTAATTTTCTTAATGAAAACTTTGGTCATTTTGATTATCGGCAAGTAGTAATTTATTTTTGTCACAATCTTCATATTTAGTATTCTTACTTTGCTGTACAATGAGAGATATACTTTGGAAAGGCTCTTGGTCAATAGGTCTGTAGCTGCGATGATTTCTTTTCTGAATTTCTCTAAACATTTCAGTATAAGACTTAGGAATGGAGAATCCAAAATAATTTTAGTGTTGAGCCTCAAATTTTGAATTTATCCTGCAGCCAGTGCAGATTTTCCATGCAGCATTAATTTGAAGGCCAAATTTATCAGAGAATTGGTTAATGACACTATATAGTTGATCTAAGTAATTGTGTGATGGGAGAAAGATGAGCAGATCATCCATGTTTGCTATGACATTTATATTTTTACCAGTTTTTGGAACATAGATCCCTGGCAGTTGATTTTCAATTGCTTTTATCAAGGGATCCATGTAAGAGATGAAGAGCAGGGCACTGAGAAAGCCCTAGACACTTCCAGACTGAATGGTTGGGTATCTTTGCAATTTAAGGAGATGTGAACTTCTCTATAAGTTGGACTATTTCTCATCTATCTGAATTTTTTTAAAAACTTGAAAATTTTATTAGATGATGAAATAATCCAATGTATAAGACTAACTATAAATACAATATTACCATCACAAGCCTTCAATAAAACTGTAAATAATTATATATGTATAGTTCTTTTTAATTGATAAAATAGTTGGAATCAGTTTGCCTTCATTTAGCTTTTAAGAATAAACTATTTTGTTATACAATTACATTCATCCTTTCTTAATTTATTTATCCAGACAAATACTATTTAAAGAAATAAAATGTATTGGATGTGATATATTGTACTATTTCCATCATCTAAAATTTTAAACTTTATTTAAACTTTCCAAATACAAACAACTTGTTAGTAATAACATGCGCATAGACAACACAGGTTAGTAATTACACAATGTTTCGAATAGTATTATTTTCTACTCTTCTTCAGGTGTTCTGGCCTATATGCACAGTGATAATATTCGCTTAGAAGTTGAACTCACATCTTTAGATTCTTGCATGCCAAATTTAAGGCAAACGTTCTGACCAACTGAGTTATTCTGTCAAAGGCAACATATAGTACAAATTTGATATATTTATATATGAGAGTTGGTTCAAATCCTCCCAAGTTTTTCAATTTTTTTTTATGTGAGCAAGGCTAATTAGTTTTATTATTATTATTATTATTATTATTATTATTATTATTATTATTATTATTGCTGATAAAGATCGGTCCAGGCATCTCATTAACCCTGCCCCGCTGTTGATCAATCCAAATGGGACCCTTTTAAATTGGTGGGTATGCCCATTATACCTAAAAGTGATATATTTTCTATCACGGGGATCAAGAGTCATTTGCCAATAACTGGCTGTAAGGTCCATGGTGGAAAACAGTATTTTTTATGCAAATGGGTAAATATTTCTTGGACAGATGGTGGGACATTGTGCTCTGGGATAGTTATACTGTTTAGTTTTCGAGTTTCCAAGCACAATCATATTGCACTGCTTTTTTTATTTACCACAACAAGGGGGTTGTTGTATGGGGATGGTTTTTTTTCAATAATTCCCAACTGAATCATCTGTTGAATCTGATTTCCAACCTCTTCTTGATACTGGAATGGTACTGGATAAGTCTTGGCTTGGAAGTACTCCTCTTCTTTTACCCTAATTCGGTGGGTATATCTCTTGATCTCTCCAGGTGTATTGGAGAAAACTTTGGCATTACAGTCTAAGATTTGATATAGTTCCTCTCTATCATGTGAGTCCTCCAACATAGCTTCATTGGCTTTCTTTTTTAAAAGATCCTTGTCAACTGCTTGGGTTATACACCTCACTTTGGGATGCTCATCCATGATGATCAATTTGAAATGGAATTTTCTCTCCCTCAATCAAAAAAAATGATGGTGGTAATTCAAGATGCATCGGTGCTGCTTAAGAAAGTCAGACCCAATAACTAGGTTATGGATTAAATCTGCCACGATCAAGAATGTATGTGCTATTGCCAGTCCTCCAAAAATAATTTCCAACCAGACCTGGTAGTTCTCAGTCTTTGTTTTTTTTTCCATTAGCAAGTGTGAGTTGTATAGGGCGAGTAGGCCATTTTAGAAAGTGTTTTTTTTTCTGTTTCTTGTTGATCATATCAGCACTTAGATATGAGAGAAATCTGGCTCCCTGAATCCAGCAAGGCATGTGTGGTGATCGTCCTTACCTTGACATTAATAATTGGACATGGGTCAATATTCGCATCTGGGAAAGGTGCGTTTGCTTCATTGACAATAGTAGAGATTGGATGTTAATATTCCGTTTTGTTCCTTGATCTGTTAATGGGACCTCGTGGGCAGGAATGGTCAGATGGGGTCCTTAACAGTTTTCCGACTGCCATCTGTCAGCATATCTTTTTGCTGCAGTTTGATTTCGGTTATATGTTGGTATTGCTTGGTTGTTTCATTCTTGTATGGCTGCTGAGTGAATTCTTGGGGCCTCTAATTTTCAGATTTATTCTGTGGGTTCATAATGAAAATTTTCAAGTTCCATTGTGGTTAAAAATTGGGTCATCTCTCCACCTTATTAATTTGACTTATTACCATCGCTCGTTGGATTGATAGTAGGAGGTTTGCTTGCACAGTCTTAATGATATGGGCTTCTGAGAACTGAAAAGCGGTCAGTGATCGAAGTTGATCCAATTGTCTCAGAAAAAACTGAGTGTGCGTCTCCTTTCCACCATACTTTTCACGTGTAACCCGATGGAATATCTTCTCTTGGTAGGCCTCACTCCAAAAGTTAGCTAGTAATGTGCATTGGTATTCTTGGAAGGTTGTTGGTTTATTTTGAATGGACCCCCACCAATGTCTAGCAGGTCCTTGTAAGTAATGTTTAGCTATGGCTAATTTATCCCCTTCATTAGCAGGATGAAAGTAAAAAAGTTCTTTCAGGCTATCAAGATGGAAGTTTGGATTCTCTTCTGGTTCTCCTCTGAATACCTTTACATTGATGAATCTTAGGAAATTTGGTTGCATTCCTACATCTGGGATTTCTTGCGGTTGCATGGGTGTGCTGGCATGGTTGATCTGTTTTGTAGAAAAGTTATCAGTAATTCTTACTGGCGAGGGGCTCCTGGTTATGCGAGGTTGTGGGTCATTTAATCATTGAAACTAATTGATTCTCGACTTCCTTCTTAATTAAAGATGCATAGTGTTGTCATTCACTATTGGTAGATAGTATGATACATTCAATTTCCCTTATGCTATCACCAGTTCAGTCTTGCCTCTTGTGTAACTCCTCAACTGTTTTTGTAGTACTTCCCCACTTCTTTTCCATTGTTTGTATAACACTGTCATTGTCCTCTTTGCATCCTTTTAAACTTTTATGGATTGCCTTCATCATTTCTGTTCTCAAGTTCTATGCATCCCTTTGGGTTTGAGCCATCATGCTCTGAAAAAAGGTGATCAGCTTCTCATTTTGATAAGAAGGTATAGGGTCATGTTTGAGTTCATGGAGAAGGGGAAATGGATCCTTTATTATGACCTCCGAAATTTGTTCCTCCATGTTTTTTTCTTTCACTGAGATGCTGGCATCAACATCTTCACTTTCCTTTTCTTCTAGGCTGTTATCCATTTGGATTTCAAAAGTTTGATACAATAATGGTAATAATGCTGATCTTAGAATTCAAAGTTATTTTACTGGAACTATGGCTCACTGAAACTTTAATACAATCTTAAATAACTAGAATGTAAACGTATTTTTATCTTGGAATATATATAATCACTAATTCGAGTGTTTGCTTCCCTTACTCTGTCCACTCTTCTCATCATGTTTTACTGACTGTGTCCTTTCTGTCCTGCGCTACTAAGTTTCTGTCTGTTTTAAGCCGGATATTTAAATAATTGTTTCAAACTTCAACAAAAAAAATTTTTTTTTTTTTTTTATCATGAGAATGACTGATTTATTTCTTGATTCTAGCTGGTCACCCTTTGTCACTCCTTGCCTCTGAAATGGACTTAAAAAAAAATCATTATTTTCAAAATTTAATACATAATCTTGTTGTGATGAATATTACATTGCTTACAATTTTATTACATATTACACCAGTTATAAAATTCTTCACTCTCCAAATCTCATATATATAAAAAAAAAATTTGTTGCCAAGAATTACCACGGTTCTTTATTTATTTATTTATTTTTTTTGAACTTGATAACAAATTTATAATGGTAATAGGTACTCTATTCCCTACACCAGGGTGCCAATTATCAAGGTCAGCAATAATATAACACTTACAGATAGATCTACTATATAATAATAAAAAAAACAGGTATATATATATATATAAAAAATGTACTTTTATCGATTGTTAACACAGTGTGCCCAAATGAATAAACATTAAATACGTCTTGTTATACAACCTTTTACACATAAGGCTTATGGATGTAGTACATGGGCTTTAACATTTTTTTAAACACATGAAAACACAAAAAAAAATTCATGTGTGCATGTAAAACCAGATACAAAAAAAAATTCTACATATGGTTATAATACATGGGTTTCAAACAACAAAAAAACTTTCATAAATATATATATGGTTGAAAAATCAGGTACTACAGCTTAAAAAAATATAAAAAAAAACAAAACAAAACTTTATAGTTACAGTATTTGGATTTAAAAGAAAACTTTTCGCACAACATTTTATGGTTGTAAAACACACTCTTTGGTTTGGGTTTTTGACACTCGTGAAATAAACTTTACATCGCTTTGACCTCACTTTATGATTTATTTTACATAGTTTGAGTTTGGTATAAATTTAACATTAAGAGAAACATTTTGCTAAACTTAAGAGCACATACATAAATTATTACATGTCACTATGGATTCAAACTCAGGTGAACTGAACAAATTTTTAAATATATTAGTCCGAATATATAAAACTGTATATATGAAATATCATTTGGGGATGTGAATATTTGTTCAACTGTTAAATCCAGAAAAAAAATTTTTTACATCTATATATTGGGAAAAAGTTTTTCAAGCTTTTATGCTTGAGATACAACACAACTTTTCCACACATATGGGTTTCCAAGAAAATATATAGCAATGCAATACATATAAAAATTTTCAAACATGTCTATTCTCTTTTGAGATATTCCACTGTTCCTACACATCGCACATACACACCTATGTACATATATATGCAGCGCTACATATACAAGCACATAGATTTTACACACATATACTTCTATATACATTACACAGTACTACACACTAGTGGGGAAAAAAACTCGGATAAAAGTTGAAAAAAAAAAAATCCATACACATGCTAAATTCTATACACTTTATTTTTAAAATAGACACAAATATTATATACTCAATTAACAACAAAAAAAAATTCTATACAAATATTTCCCATTCTTAGAGACATGGGAAAAAAGTAGGAAAAAAAAATTTCTACATAACAAAACTCGGAAAGTATACATTAATATAGTAGTTCAAACTACTTTCACATTTTATACAATCTATTTACCCCATATGAGTTTTCACTTTTAATTAATCAGTTTATCAAAAAAAATTACAGCTTATGGATGGAAAACATGGTATTCCTCTTTACTTTATTAACACAACAGTATTTGATTTCATAAAATCAATATGACAAAACTAAATCATTTTATATTCTGGAAAATTATGTATATATTAAATTATATATAGCAAATTATACACATATAGCTAATGAATTATTCAGGGTATGGGAATAATTAACAGGCTCCACGATTGGGCATCCAAACCCGGAAATATAGTACATATTTCTGCTTCACCTAGTGCCAATGTCATCAGCACTAGTGTGGGTTTGAACCCAACCTTTTATAATAACTGGCACCCACCTCATAATTGGTGGTAGTATAATTATAAGCAATATTGTAATATTGTATCTAATTAATTTGTATTTTATGATTAACCTTTTATAATAGTTTATTTATTTTATAACATTTGTAAAACTGTATATTATGTTTATTTTATTAAATTGGCATTTATATGTAATTGAATCCTAGATATCTATAAAATGTTACAAATATTTTAAATTCTTCATTAAAGTATAATTATAAGCAATGTTGTAATCTTGTATCTAATTAATTTGTATTTTATGATTAACTAACCTTTTATAATAGTTTATTTATTTTATAACATTTGTAAAACTGTATATTGTTTATTTTATTAAATTGGCATTTACATGTAATTGAATCCTAGATATCTATAAAATGTTACAAATATTTTAAATTCTTTATTAAAGTTTATTTTCTTAAATTAATCAGTTGGTAGCATTTTATATTTATCTTTTAATAAATGTACATTAAAGGATCGATTATATTTTGTAAATTTTTACTTAAGTGTTATATCAAATATTAAATTTGAAAGTCATTGTACCAAATTCCTAAAAAATTTCTGAATAAAAGTTACATTTTGTTAATCTAAATCTTAATTAAATAGGCTTGTTAGTACAATGACTAATAAACTGAATATGCTTGTTGGTGTTTTCTTTTAATTAGCAAATGAACCCCTGGGGCATATTGATAGATTCCCCTCCAAAGCAGGCACCAACCTCAGAGAAGCACTTAGAGCGATTGCAATTGGCAGTTGTCACTGTAGATTTAATCCTATAGATAAGGCCAGATCACATAAATAGTGGAATATTATAGATTATTAATTATTATTATTTGAAGAGTTCATTGAAGAGAGTAGTTTAGATTTACAGTACATCGTGATTAAAGAAATGACGGGGTGAAAAGATCGGCATTGCTCCCTGGAGCTCTGTTTCCACCAACTCATCAATGCCTTCCCAGTGCTTTCAACATCTAGCCAGAGACTGTATAACTGACTGTTTCAAGTCATGGAACATCTCCCAATAGGTATATTATTATAACCTCCAATTTTCCGCAAGCCACTGATTCTATTTTACTTGTTTTCTAAATCAATGTTAATTTATATTTTATATATCTGTGTAATGTTTATACAACCTAATTTTAAAATGCATCTTTTAATTTTCTCTTAAATTTAAAATATCAATTCTTCTAAAAATCTTATTATTTTGATGTGGCAAATTTAAATTAAATTTTGTTGGTTTATTTATAATATTGACTTACCTGAAATTGACAAGTACGAAATTCAATGAGCTATTAACTTTAAATTCTCTCCCTCTTATTAATCAAAATCATTACATGAGACTTATTTCCCATAAATTAATTAATAGAAAGCTCGTTTAGTTTTGTACATCATATTATAAATTTATTTTCAATGATTGAAATTATTTAAAAGTATCTCATTATTATGTCCAATTTAAAATAGCCCTGTAATTATTTCTGAAAGAATAAATAATTTTAGTAAATCAGTTAAGTAAATCTATTACGATTTCTGTAAAACAAATGTCTTGAAAGAAAATTGTTGAAAGCATATATATATTATTCATATAAAAAAAATAGTAAAAATTAAGTGAGTTTGATATCCAATGCTCCGTCTATGTTAATTAAAGACAATCTTGTTTGTAATCTTTGATAAACTGTTTAATAACTTACTAATAAATGAAATATTTGGAAAGTGTGGGAAACAACTTATATTTTAAATTTTAATTCTTGCCTTCCCTTTTATATTATGTTTTATGATTCATTCATTGGTGGCCTAAGGTTTCTGGGGACTTCCTTTTATGTCAGGGAGCCGATTATTTTAATCAGGATTTAAGTTATAATTTTGTTAGTGATACATTATCTATCTATATATGTCTAAGGCATTATGTATTTATAGCTACAACCATTCATTTATTATTATTTTGCTTTGCTACTTACTCCTCAGGACCTTCGAAAATTTAACTATGACCAGTCCAATCTTTCACACTCCCTCAAAGTAGACATAGTTCATACCAAGGGATTCTTTTTGGGCATTGACATTAAGATGGGTATGGGAAGTCCAGCACATCAAAAATATTTTATGATTATTTAGAGACATGTTTTGGCTGGAGGGCCAGCATTTCTCATCATCTAGTTGTATTTACTAGGAATTTCCTTTAGCAAAGCCACCCAGAGGTTCATAACAGACCTCATATATTTTGTTGTAATCTATAATAGCATACTGCCTTCTGCATCATTTTATATCTTTATTTAGCAAACCTGAAATGCTCTCTGCCATAATGGCATGTCCTTCACAAACCAATTTTGTTAATTAATTAAAGCTGCCTCTAATTGTCAATTATTTATTTAAGAACTATTTTGCTTCCCACACTCATTATATACAAATGATTTTAAATGTAATCATGTTTTAAATGCCCATCTTTCATGTCTTGTAATATATATATAAAATAGATTTAGGGCTAATAATAATATTTTATTGCTGATTGGTTCTTGGCAGACTAATTAATCATTTTTTTACTCTGTTAATCAAAGCCACATCAAAATGAATTCGTGAAAATAACCAAGTTGTATAAACAAAACCTGAATTATTTTGTATAACAAAACTTATTTTATCATTCAATTTCTTAATAAATTCATATAATATTATTTTCAATAAGCCTCGTTTGTCATCACCCCAAATCTCTAAGGTTAATTACTCTATTTATCTTTCTTTGATTTAAATTCCCTTCTTTATAATGTTGCTATAAAGAATTATCATTATTACGGTTCAGACCATTTAGTAATCGATATCCAATCACATCTGTACCGTTCTGCAATTCACTAAATCATTAATCTCTTATATAAACTCATTATTTTGAGTCTCTTTGTGAACCATGACCTCCAGCTGGGACGGAATAAAAACAAACACTGCTCGTGTTATAACAAACTATCCATTAGTCAGAGAGGCAATGGTTCAGGCAAATAGGTTACGATTCACCCTTGCCCTGATATCTGTATCATGTGCATGGTTGGATTCAAGGTACTTTTGCTTGGATTATTGGTCCTATTGAATGAATACACGATTATGACCGGCACAGAGGCTGTTTTGTCCGGGTTTGGCATCCAACATGGGTCATGAACCCATGACCCTGAGATTAAGAGTCTCATGCTCTACCAACTCCTAGCACAAGTTTATCTTGTTTGGAGTATTTCTCTTTTCTTTTTATATGTATTGTTTGATTAATAATAAATAAATAAATAATTATTATTATTATTATTTAAAAATTTTCATAAGAGCAAGATTAATTAGAGGCTTCCATACATTATGTATTGCCACACTGTGTTGACCTATAGGATTATTTACCATTGTCATACGAGCAGCTTCCTTGAATTTTCTTCTATACATTTTTTTTTCTTTATCCAATATCTTTGTAGTTTCTCAATTAAACATATGGTCATTAATACATACATGATCTGCTATGGTAGACACATCTGTTTTTCTCTTTTAACCATTAGTTTGTGTTCTTTCACCTGCTGTTCAATAGGCCAGCAGGTCTCACCAATCTATTTCCTTCCACATTCACATGGTATTTCATAGATGCAGTTGGTTAGAGCATTTGCCTTAAACTGACTATTCAAGAATCTAAAGGTGCAAGTTCACCTTCTAAGCAAATATTGTCACTGTGCATATAGGCCAGCAATACCTGAAGAAGAGTAGAGAATAATACTACTTGAAATGTTGTGTAATTACTAACCTGTGTTGTCTAATTGTGTGTTATTACTAACAAATTGTTTGTATTTGGAAAGTTTAAATAAAGTTTAAAATTTTCTATACATTCAACATTCACTCATAGATAATGGAAATAGTCCAACATATTACATTCTAATAATATACATCACAAACCTTCAGACAAATAAAATGTATTCATTTATGCATTCAAATAAATTTTGTAAATCATGTAAAGTAATATTATTAATGAGATTTGTACTAAGTCTTTTAAGTTATAAATAAATGTTTAACTGATTTATAGTTCAGTCTACATCTGGTATTTTATCCATGACAAATATAATGGCAAAAGTCTATTTTGTACTAATTTAACGTGAAATATTATTTTCAAAAAAAGATAAACTTTACTAAGACACAAAAAGAGTTACATAAGTAAGTTGTGAAAACATGAGGTCTTAGATTTAAGGTGATACATTATATAACATGCAATAAGGCTAATTTACAGTCTTGCTTGTGATAGAAAAAAAAGTTTGATTTACAATAATTGGAAAAATAACTGTTACATAACAAGATATATGGTATCAAATTAGGTTTACATAGAATTTTTAAATGCAATATTGAGAAAAATATATAGAAGCCCATGATAATATGAGTGAAAACATATATGAGGGGAGGGGGATTGCAGTTGTTTTTGGATTGGTATATGGTTGCCCATAAATTGGGATTATTTGGTGGAGAGCATTATAGTTTTCATGGTTATATCTTGTTGTTCATGTGTTACATGAGTTGCATGCATGAATTCTTAGATCCAATTTCATGTATGAGATTACACGTATAATGAGGGTGTACAATTTTGCTTACGATAAAGAAAATGTTGTTAACAATAGTTGGAAGAAGAAGAATTGTTGCATGACAAGAGATGTATGTCAAATTAGATTTATGTAGATTTTTAAAAAGTATTATGGAATAAATACATGAAAGCACATAGTGTTCATGGGGGAGGGGTGGAATTAGTGTTACATTTGTTTATGGCTGTACATAAATTGTGCTTAATTATTGGATAGCACTATAGGTGTTATGAATAAGCCTTATTGTTCAAGTATTGTGCATTTAATGTTCATTTGAGATAAGTTTTGGAGTGATTTTGCAAACTTTTTTGGATCAGTGGATTGATGAAGTGGATGTACCATGTTTCTCTCAAGTGGTGTCATATTTATTCCAGAATTCACCATAGTGTGATGTTAAAGCTATGAGTTCATGTGTGATTTGAGCTGGTTGAAATTGCAGAGAGTGGAGTGGAAGCAATATAGAGAGCAGTTGGTATATGTGGCTGATATAATGATGGACATGGTGTGTTTTAAATGATGTAGTTATCCTCTGTGGTATTGTAATAATAAATTTTTAACAAATGGTTGTCACCATATCAGGCATCCACATCACAAGGCAGGATACAATCTTGTGTTTTCAGGTCTAGGTTTTTAATATCTTTTGCCTTGATTGTCCTGAAATGTGAAATTGGCTTATTCATTAATGGATTTGAAATATATTTGCTATTGGTGATGGCTTGGCATAAGGTTTTTTAGTAGCTAAAACTGGAAACATGGTAGAATACATTTTTCACCAACCACTTGGTCACGTTTTTGTGTGGAGCCATTTTGATTGGTTTTAACGATTTACGAATGTCATTTTTTTTAAGGAAAAGCTTTTACTAAATTCAAAATTGCCTTTGAAAGATGTGTGATATAGTTGTTTAAGGATTTTTGGGGGATTAAACCCAGAAATGTTTTCTTGTTACCTAGAAATACAAAGGTTTTCTGCTGCTAATTAAATATTTATTCTTATCTATTATACACACTGGAATTTTTATGTAAATAGGGTGTTATCTAATTATATCAAGTTCAGTCTTTGTCATGAAATTTATTTTTTTTAAAACTAATATTATGCAAATTTTTAGGATTTCAAATAGTTCTTAGAAAGAATATAGTGACAAGACTAAGATTTACTGTGGTTCTATAATTATTATTATTGTTATTATTTGATATTGTTGACTACTGGTTGTGATATGGTTATTTTATCACAATGATCCATCAACTGTTTATTTTTTGAGCTTAATTTATTTTTATTAATAAATATCATATATCTTATTATTGGTTATCTTTTTCCTTTAAAGCTTTTTAAATGTTATGTATTTTTTAGATTGATTAAGTTGCTTATAATATGATCAATATAAGAAAATGTCAACTTTTGTATGTGTATGTTAAATAAAAATTATTATTTTTATTTGTTCATAGCATTCTGGAATGTGTTCATTCTTTTCATAGTTATAAAGCATTGATATGTTTATACTGTTTTATTTAACCCACAACAACTACCATATCATTTGTGAAACATAAAGGCTACAACAGTATGTGATAGCCCTTCTAAGAAAAATATTATTTCATGATGTAATTAAGGTTCCAAATTTGTTTTTTTTATTATAAGCACTAACTACAATAAGTATTCTAAATTATATACTAGCATTTTGAATGTTGGTTTAAGAAAAGATTAATCGGTAATAATTATAGAAAATTTTCTTTAGCTGAACATACTTTCGGCCAATGAAAACCAGAACAGCATGGGGTGGGTAGAATTAAAAATGGAATATTAATTTATGTAAATTGATAACTTAAAGATTCCACTTTTTAGAAAGTTGCACTTTTTGTTGTTGTTGATTGTGTGGGAATTGCTAGAGATATACCACGATTCTTTTACCTTTCACTTTTGTCATCATGTTTAGTACATACAATGTTGACTAATTACAGAGTCGAAAATGTGGCTCGGTACCCGCTCATACTCAAGGAAAACAGATTTGTATTCAGAAATATTTTTTGCATGTTTATATAAATACACACACACTCACACATATATATATTACAATTAGTCTAAGAAAAGAAAAACTTTGTCAAATAAGTATTATATTTATATATATTAAAAAAACTATACATTGCAAAAATGAAGAAATAAAACTATTACCATTTAGAATTATAAATGACACTGCTTCTAATTGGGAATTAGTTGGTCATTTTTATTAGGAAAAGAACAATCAGTTATTATAACGAAATAAATTTGCATTTTTTTATTACAATCATTACTTATAATATTTACATAGAAAAATAGGTAAAAATAGCATAGATTGCAAATAAACAGAGAAATAAAATTACTTATGTTTAAATTACTGCAGTATGAGATACCACTAAACCCCAAAGCAATACCATAAAACTTACACTATGTGAACAAAATTCAAACTAATTATATTTTTGCAAAGTGTAGGTATTCATAGAAGGTTATTGAGATGGATACCTGTCCAATTTATAAAATTCTGTGAAATTAAGGCATGTGAAAATTTCTAGTTGTATGACCACATATAGTCAATGAAGATAAGCATCCAATGTTCACATATATAGAAATTTGCATGAAATATTATCATTAGAATTCTTAGGTGTACTTATTATAATTCCAAAAATGGAAAGACTACAAAATTTTAAAATGAATTTTTTATGATTGATTTTACTAATTTATAAATTTCAAATTAATCTATATATATATTATACCGTTTTTCTTCTAATCTATATTTAATAGATGTGAAAGGTTGAATGATTATGTTTGTATATCTATTAAGAATACATCCATTACCTATCACACCTGCACTTAATCTATGTTATCGCTTATAACCATTTAAGCTTTAGTGTAAGCCTCGTATATTTCCAGATAATAAGGTCCTAAATATAACGAATGAACTCATATTTTGTAAGATCCACCAGCAATTATGTGCTGTAGTTAGCTTTATCTACTTAAGTCTTAAGATAAGCAAGGACAATCTGACCTACTTAAAATAGATGCTAGCTTTTATTCACATTGTCACCTTTAATAGTTTAAATTTATTTTTATTAGATATCAGGATTCTGTTTAGACATTCCTATTAAATCGACAATGGAGTGCCCCTATTATGTAATACAAATTCCTCTCCCTAACAAATAGCCACGTATATATTAAATTTATATCATCTAATTTTAGATGAAGTAATGAAAATATATTACCTATATATCTTAATACCCAGAGTAATGGACCTGAAATAAAATAATGTGTGCTGGCATCAACAGTTAAAATTTTCCAAGAAGTTCACTAGGCTAATACATTTAAGAAGCTTAAACAAAGACACATTGTAGTTCTTTTTTTTTGTAGAGCATATTTATTTTAATTCAATAATAAAAAAAATTATAATTTAATAATTATAAAATTTCTGGGATCCATTACTCCTATTTATAGTTCATTTGATACATTAATTTTTTTCTTATGGTTTACACAATATGTGGAACATCTTAAAAGTTACTTCAATAAATATCATGAATTCACAATTTAAATTCTTATTGGTAAGATTGTTCAGTAGAATAGTTCTTTGGCAATAAATATAATTTTCAGTCTTTTGCTCTGCGATCTGTAGGTTAAGTTCTAGTTTTGATGTGATGCTTCTATTTCAGGCAGGTGATGTCTTCATTCTTCTAGATCATTATAAGGATGTCCAAGGGAAATGAAAGACTGGTGATGTACAGGTGTTCTAGCCACCCATTTGAATATTGGCAACTATCATGGGGTAATTCTGCATCTGTTTTATATCCCCCAGAAAATTCATTACTCATGTATATGTTGAACACCTCCTGAATTCCTTCTTTAAACTTTTATTTTTCATTAGATTTTTGTTCTCAAAGTTCTCTTTCTTGTAACTATCATGGCCATATTTAATTACCAATGTCATACTCTGCAGAACTTTTATCAACATTTCAAACCAGTAGTCACTTTTATTATTTAAATTTGTTCTCTTTTTCTTTATCAAAAGAAGAAAAAAAATACAATGTGTATGTCTCAAGGAAAAGAAATTCTCTAAGTTTAGGCTAATAAGAGATTTGTTATATATATATATATATATATATATATTATGATCTCAGCAAAATATTCAAATTCTACTGCCAACACACCTTGCATGGTTGCAATACCCCCATGGTTAATTATGAGAATAAACTATGTGTTTCAGCAAGTTTATTCTACTTCTTGTTTATAGTATATTTCTGTTTGTTTATTACCCCCCTACTCCCAATCATGATTTACTGTCTTGGATTATAAGGTTTTAAATCCCTTGCATTATATGTACCCCTTTCCTCTTTATCATTGGCTAGGGTAAAAGCATTTGGCTTGTTCTGTTTTACTATGTGATATGGGCCTTCATATATATATTGAAAATATGTCTGACTGCATGACTGACTGGGTTACTCTTTCACATACCTGATCCTCCACTCTAAACTTAGTTGCCCTTATGCCCTGTCTTTGTGTTCTTCTGCACAATGTGCAAGTCATTTCTGTGCTCTTTTTTGGTCTGCTTCTTGGTCAATTCACTCTGGAACAATTGACAATCTCGATTTGTATAAAACTGGCACAGATTAATCAAAATGAAGCCAAATTGGAGCAAAGTATGTCGATTCACTATTTGTTCATTTTTATAATTTACAATTTCATGGACGTCTCACCCATCCTTTATGGTCTGTTGAAGTATAAACCCTGAAAAGTTGCCCCAATTCCCTTACAACCTGTTCACACGAATTAAGCTAAGGGTTTCTGATAGATGATAAAACATGCCATACTCCGATGCTTTCCAACCAGTCTTGCCATTTTGCAGACATAAAGGATGTGCCATGATCGGACAATATGGCCTTGGGTTTTCCTACCTTATTAAAGTATTGGGTTTCTAATTTTCTAATGGCATTCTTAGCATTAGCTTGAGCTATTAGGTATGTGATTACCCATTTGAGAATACATCTAAGCTACCAAGATGTACCTCATTCTTCAAAACCTGGGTAATGGACCATAAAAATCCACTACCACCCAGTTCATTTGGCCTCTGATGAACAACAGATTGCCACTGACCTTTATAAGATCTGTTTGCTGGTTTTGTCCTTCCCCATCTTTCATACTAGATCTAGTTTCTAGAGTCCCAGCACTCCATTGAGGTGAGCCATAAGCTCAAAACCAATTGGTCTGGAGATAGGGACTTTCCGATAGAGATTTTGAATTCTTTCTCTTTCAGCACTTATAAAATAACGCTTGATTAGAGCTATTGGTAAGCTCCATCTAGTGATCATTTAAATGCAAGCTTAAAAGCAATTTACGAAATTTATGACTTGTTTTATTAATTATTATTGTAACCATATATTTAACCATTTGGATTAGATATATGTTTTAAAACCTTAAATTTATTTTTAATTATATAGGATTAAAATAAATAAATTTCTTTATCTGTGCTAATGTAATAAAATCTTAAATTATATGGTTTAATAGTACAAATTAAAGTAATTCAATTAGCTCAATTAGTTAGCAGTTATTTAAATATTATCTTAAATTGTTTAATATTTATTTGAAAAAATAAAAATAATATTTTAACTAAAGAAGAATTAATCTAGAGCTTAATATGTTTTAAATGGATGTAATAGATAAAGTTATTCTATGCTGTCTGAAATGATTAGTTAAGTTTATTAGGATTTTTAGTTGTTGATTTTTGAAATAAATGATATTAAAGTACTAATTATGATTTATTAAATATCAATTTATGTTAAAGTATTTAAAATTAGGCTTTTAAAATAGTGAGTATATCTGACTGAGCTTATCTTTAATTTATAATTTATTTTAAATGTCAGATAACTAATTTATTATCATTGTATTAAAAATGTTTGAAGTGTGATAGCACGATTTAATATTATCATATTGAAGACAAACGTAAAGTATAAATCTACAGGTTATTACTTAAAAATGGTTATATTAATGTGCATGTATGTGTATGAGTGTTGAAACATGCATATGAAATATTGAAAGTTAAAAAGACATTAAAATTATACAGTCATTTAATTTTAAAATTATTTTTTAAAAAGGCTTTTAAATAATGCACGAGAAAAAGTAAAGAGGGTATTGGAATAAAAAAAATGTCTAATTTAAAAAATCACTTAATAATTTTATTAAATAATCGATTTTATAATTATTTAGAGTTGATAAAAATTGTTAATTGACAAGTTCATTTATCATCTAGATGTCACACGACTAAAACTGTTTGGATTTAAAGTGCAAAGTTTAAGGTCATATCAATTAAAAGTCAATAAGGACTTTTAATTTAAATAACATAATGCATACTTGTAACTCATTGGTTTAATAAAGATGCATTGCAGCATTAATTTTGGTGCATGGGTGGAGAAAGAAAACACAGATTAATATAAAAATAAAGACAATTAAAAATGTAAACACTTCTACTTTTTCACACTTCATTTAAGTTTTAATTATATTTCATGTTTGAAGTAAATTGTTTGGTTTCTATTTGACCGTTTATTTTAAGTCAATGTTAAAGTTCAAAGTTTTATTGTTTTCCATCTTCATGATAGAGTAAAGGATCAGTAAGTTATCCATGCAATGTTTCTCCTATATGCATAGATTCAACTAAATTATCAGACAATAATTCTAAAAGTTGTTAAAGAAAATTTTAAAATGTTCTCAAGGAAGCCAAAGGAAACATCACATAAGGAAAAGTATATTATTTCATTGTTTTAACATTAGTTAAAGTCTGAACATTATTATAAAACTATCTCCAACATGTTTCAACTAACTTTTAATTAATTTATAAATTCTAATTATTTTCTACTAAAATAATCAATCTACTTATATCAGACTCATATATAGAATGATGAATTTCTTTAAAATTTTTGTGTGAGGTATAGAAGTTAATAAACTACTGTTAGGTTCAGTTGTGAGCATGGTGCATATGTGGATACACATTGGAGCCAACCATATGTTGAAGAATGGAATGGGAAATCAAAGTGTTATAACTTTTTGGTAGATAAACTCAGCATAGGAATTGTAGTGTAAGTATTGCTTCTTCGTCTATGTGTCTGTATTTGATTATACAAAGGAAATACCGCCTTTAAATAATCTGTTACAATATGAAGAATTTTTCATCAATCCATCACAGAAGAATAGTAGAGCTGAATGAATATAATGAAACAAAAAAATAGCCTGTGTATGGTTATGCAGTTATGAAACAAAAGAAAATTTTGATGATATGCTCCAATCCACATTGGTTGAAAGAAATGAAAATATAGTTTATGTGTTTAATTATTTATTTACTAGACATTTGTGTTGCCATGATGCAAGTAAATACTATAAAAAGTTTCTACATAAACAAAAATTCTATATTAAATATATGTTCAAAATAAATGTAACAACATTATTTTATGTGGAACTATCAAGACTTTTCCATGACTCAAATTTATTGTGTTTGAACTATAAAATGACTTCTGATAGAGTGATCATCATCAAAATGATGACTTTAATCAGACACTATCCATATAATTTCAAGATTGAACTACATAAAATCCACACAAAGAATATATATTCCAGTTAACATTTCTGGATGTATAGCTTTGTAAAGTAAAAAATTCAAGAGACATATGATATTAGAGCTGCGACATGAAGAATTATAATCGTTTAATCATTCAATTAATTAGGTTATTAAATCAAAAACATATTTTAAAATCTACATTTTAAAAAACACAATTTAACAAAAAAAATACAAAAAGCATTAATGTGAAGAATAGTTAAAATGTGTGTTTAAATCAAATTGAGTGTGTGTTTGCACGTGCATATTCTGCATAATCTATTTTAATACATTGTACAGGCTTACACCTGCATTTATATATGTAATATATGTGGGATTCGAACTCAGACTTTCACACGACCTACATCTCTCAGTATCATCTTATATTGCTGACTCACCTGATCACACGCATGTTAAAAAGATAAATAATCACCAATATACATATTTTGTGCTAAACCAGCACTCATTAAAGTATGAAGATTGATTATCTTAATATAAAGCTAAGTACTAATTGTGTATATGTGTGGAGATGGTAATCTGAAACAACTGATGAGTATTGGTTTAGCACGAAATACGTCTATTGGTGATTATTTATCTTTTCAACATGTGTGTGATCAGGTGAGTCAGCAATATAAGATGGCACTGAGAGTTGTAGGTCGTGTGAAAGTCTGAGTTCGAATCCCGCATATATTGCATATATAAATGCAGGTGTAAGCCTGTACGATGTATTAAAATAGATTATGCAGAATATGCACGTGCAAACACACTCTCAATTTGATTTAAACACGCATTTTAACTATTCTTCACATTAATGCTTTTCGTATTTTTTTTTTTGTTAAATTGTTTGTTTTTTTTAATGTAGATTTTAAAATATGTTTTTGATTTAATAACATAATTAATTTAATGATTAAACAAGTATAATGCTTCTTGTCGCAGCTCTAATACCACAATACCGGAAGAAATATTGTAATAAGACATATGAATGAGATTTTGCATAGTTACCGAATTTTAAATATGAAAGATAAATTTATTGGATAGATGAGAATAATTAGATTAATAATTTAAAAGAAAAAAGTTTATTCCGCCTGAATTCAAGTCCAAGTCATAGGCACTACAGGTAGATTGCGATATCATTGCGCTATGAGGACTTGTATACAACTCTCCTTTGCTAATATGCTATAAACAAATAATGGTTAGTTTTTAATAGAAAAAAAAAAAAAACAATATCATTTGTATATGGTAATTTATTATGTAATGCAACTGCTCGTTCGTTGAATGTAGGCAATTGAAGTAAATTAATTAATGACTAAAAATTTGCGCAAATAGAACTTTAGTCATTGATATTTTTTACTTAGGTAAATGTTAAACTTTTTTTTTTTTTTTTTCAAATATTACTTTTTAAGTTAATTACACTTTATTACTTATACTTGAAAATAAAAGCACTTAAAAAAAAAAAACTTTTTATAAAAAGAAAATAAGTGAAAAAAAATAAAATCATCTATTACTAAGTTCTGTAAATAACTGATAAAAGAATAAAAATCCAAGATATCTCAGGATGTGTTCACTTCCTTCTCTCATCAAACTAAAAGTGAAAATATTTAATATGACCTTCTCTTTTCAAAAAAAAAAAAAGAAGTAAAACTAATAAATTTTTCAGTTGTATTTACTCAAGCAAATGAAAATTTAGTTATAGAAGAGCTTCTGCCATTAAAAACCTGCAGAGGAGAAATACAGCGGTGGAATTCTTTATGACAATTTTCTTTTCACAAACAGATTCAATATTTACTTCATACTTGTCAAGGGCTGCAATTTTCAAGAATATGTAAATATTTTAAGATTCAGGAAGATCTGGACAGTTTGGATAAATATTTGAAAGACTTTTATAAAATATACAGCAGTTGACTGGAGGCAAAACCTTCCTTCAGATGGCCTGACAGTTAACCCTAATATACATTAAGCCAGAATCCTACAAATCCCGATGTCTCTAATTTTCACAAATAAATGTAGTTTATACTACCGCACTGTAAGCCTAGACGAAGTAGAATGACTTATAATGAGAGAGTAAACAATAAGAAATCGATAATGAATAAAATATGAGGCTACTTGAGAGAAATGATGTAGGGTAATGACAATAAAACAGAAAGCTTTAATCTAAATGATTACACTAAAATCTTTATTAATCTTGATTTTGGAAAAAAAAAAATCAAATAATACTTTTATGTTAATCCCAATGAACATAAACGCATTAAACAGGTTAACAAATTTTAAGAAAACATTGAATTAATAAGCTTATTTAAAAAGAAAATAGACGAAACATATATATCACGTAAGAATATTTAAATACAATAATTTATTATCTTATATATTGCAACGGACTAACTTGTATATATTTAAATGCCGAAGAGGGAATGCTATATTTTGTTTACCTGTTATTTTTCAGCATCTATTTCTAGTTTGTTTGGAACCTGGAAAATGCTTTATATTAAGTTTAAACCCTAATAATGTTATAAAAGAGCTCTTCTCAGGTTTCTGCAATATACTGAAAGACACTGTAGCCATTATATTCTTCTTTAGCACTGTAAAATGAACTAACAATAAATAAATAAAACTATTACTTTTAAAAGCTCCTTCTTATAATTTCTCCATTTTATTTCATAACAATCACAAAAGATTTTTATTTCCAGCATAAATCAGGAGATTATGATCTCTGATCGTTGTATTGAGTGAAATACTACTAAAGAAAATACTCACAAGAGAGAATTAATTTAACGAATATTATAATCGGTTTATTTATATACAAACTATGAACTAAGTTACCATCAGTAGATAATAAAATATTTTACACTTCAACGTAATATGCTAAAAATATTAATTTTCCAAATAATTATTTTTTTCTTTGTATTAATTTTCCAAAAGTATTATTTATTTATAACTGATGTCATATTATACTGTCTAAATGATAACTAATTTACTTTTATGCTTAACTACCAAGTTCATTTACTCTTAATACTCTAATGCAGTGGCTCTCAACCTTCCTCATGCTGCGACCTTTTAATACAGTTCCTTATGTCGTGGTGACCCCCAACCTGTAATTTTGCTACTGCTATGAATCGAAAATATGTGTTTTCCAATGATTAGGTGTTCCCTGTGAAAGGGTTGTTCGACCCTCAACCCACAGGTTGAGAACTACTGATCTAATGTAACTTAATAATATTATAAGCATATAATACATATTAAAATTAACTTATATGTATGTCCCTAAATTTGAAGTTTACTGCATTAGAAATTAATTTTATCCTTAACATTTACAAATTCTGTCATTACCAGCATATTTTTTGATCATAATTTTAAATGTTCTTAATCATTGTAATCAATCCTGTCAGATCATCAACTTAACAATATTGTTCCTACTACATAATACAATTGAAAGATAGAGTTTAAATACCTTATAGATAGAATTAATGTTTAAAATCACTAAGAAGTTGATATGCTCAAATTATCAAACAACATTTATGTACTGACCATGTGCTTAATACGAATTCATGTTTACAAACAATATTTAGTAAATATAATAGGATATCCATAATATAAAACAAACAACTTATATCATTTTATGGGCATGTATAGCAGGGCCATTTTAACTGCATATAGTAAAATTTTACATCGTTTTATTATTGATACAATATTCATAATTTCATTAACACAAATTTCTGAATAGGACTCATGGGATGGGGTTATATTAAAGGTCCATGAAAAACAATTAAAAATATTTTCAGTCAATTCTTTTAATTCATATCAATAAATTTATTCAATGACAGTAAATGAGAAATGGTTATATTATAATCAATACTATACCCCTAACATAAATGCATGTACTACTTCATATTTAATTCTTTAAATCATTCTATTGATATTTAACTATAATTAATTCAAATTATATATAATACTGATGATAATATATAAATATATTATTGTTATCAAAATGAATTCTGATTATTCAACTCTACAACTTTATTGTATTTTAAGTAAAATAAGATCATAAGTGATTTCATATATTTCAAATATCTATATAATTTTTTAAAACTCATAATACTTTTAGCCTGTATGTAAATAATATAATTCACTTCCAGAAAATTAATGAATTGAATTTTGCATTATGAATATATATTCCACACACATTTTTACATACTAATGTTAAATGAAGGAATCCATTTACTACAATTGATTATATATTGCATATATAAAAGTAAATCTTTTACATAATAATGTATTTTGCAAGCTTATTTTATTTAAATCATTTATATTTCTTTTTGCATGTAGAATTATATATACTTGTTACTTAACAAAAAATTAATATTCACCTGAATATTTATAAAGATAACATAAAATAATGAATATATGTATCAGTTCGTGGATACACTCAATAGCTTGCTTTTTATGCATTGTTTTTTTTTTTTCAACTATATTTATTATGTAATACAATGAGAAGCAGAACGACTTTCCCAATCTGAATAAATCTTACTAATCTTTATTAGTTATTCATTAGACTAGAAATTATCCACTTAATGAATAATATTTCTGTAATATAATTTTGATTGCACCACTCTTAGGTAAAGTAGGGACTGGTTGTATTTTTAATACCTTGTAGAGGGATGTAATCATAAATATATGACCAAAAATACTTTTCCTGCTGAACCAGGACTCATCAGTTGACCCAGACCCCAATCTCTTACATGTATTTTTTTTATCATTGTTCAGTATATATACATAGTCAATTATTACAGATTAACTGATAAGTGCCAAACACTGCTGTCACAACTTTGACACAAATTGTTCACAACTTTGACACAAATCGCTTAATGGAAGTACATTACTAATTTATTAGTCATTCATTAGACTAGAGATTATCCACTTAGTGAAAACTTTTTTCTATATCACTGCACCACACTCATGTAAGGTAGGGATTGTTTTCTATCCACTTTTAACATCTTGTGGAGGAGTGTAATCATAAATATATGACCAAGACATGTGAAAAAGATGTATGATTCCTAAGATGTGCATTTCATGCTGATTCAGCACTCATCAGGTGACCTAGACCACAATCTCTTACACTTATCTTTATCATTGTTCAGCATATATACATAGACAATTACTATATTAGTAATATACTTTCATTAAGTGGTTTGTGCAAAAGTTATGAGAGCAATAAGTTTAATACATCATTAAAACTGTAGTAATATGGCTATTTATATATACTGAACAAGGATAAAGATGTATGTAAGAGATTGTGGTCTGGGCCAACTGATAAGCACTGGTCAGCATGAAATGTGCAGCTTGGGAATCATATATCTTTTTATCATGTTTTTGATCATATATTTATGATTACACTGCTCCACAAGGTATTAAAAGCTCATATAAACTAGTTCCTACTTTGCACGAGAGTCTGTAATAAAAATTACACTACAGAAATATTGTTCATTAACTGAATAAATCTTTCCTCTAATTTTGAAATGTATTTTGACCATAATAAAAGAAAATGCAACAGAAAAGTTATTGTATCATATAAATAAATATAAGGTTATTTCCAAAAAAAAAAATTTTTATTTAACAAAATTAAACTTTCTAAAGTTTTTTAAAGAGTGTGCAAAAATTTATAAATCACTTAACAGTTTTTCTATACAATTTCTGATTGTCTGAAGATTTTCTAGATTATTTTTGTGTACTCATATAAATTGTCCCTGAATTATTTCTTGTTTCAAGATATATATATGAAGTATTTTTTGGTTTAAATCAGAAATTATTTTGTATTATTTCCCAATATTTTGTTGAAATAATATCCACTATTTTCAATATATAAATAGATATTTACATCATATAATAATGAAAACATTATATATATATGAGAAAAGTTGTTGTCATAAATTTTTCTGCTTTGACAAATTCTTGTAGTTGATTTGAGGATAATTTCTTTTAGATAAGCATTGAAAGCAATACTCAAGATATTTTTTTTATCTGAGACAGACAATCCAAGAAAGAGAGACCTTAGAAGTTTTTTTTATTCATTCATGGTTCTTTTCCTTTTATCATATACTTTTATTAGCATGGAAGTGGGTTTTTTTTCCAAGCTATGTTTTGTAGAGAGAAATCAGGGAAAATAGAGCAGTCAGACTACCTCTGACAGCTGGAAGCAATTTGAATGAATAATACAAATCCTTTTGGTCTTTTAGAATTTCTGAGATAACACCTTTCTATTATTATTTAATTTTTTACCTTATATGGAAATGAAAACTTTGTCTAGGTTATTTATCATCTCTACATAGCAATTAGTCTTAATATAATTAATTAATTACCTTGGGTTTTTTTTTTTTAAATTAATTGAAGTAAATCTGATACTTTCTTAAAATTGCAAAACAACTCTTATTTAATCATTAAAGAAAAATTATTGGTCAAGCATTGGTGGTCGAGTGGTCAGCATAGTTGCCTTACAAGCAGTTTTCACGGGTTTGCTTTCTGGCTGATGCTTTAACACATGAAAAAAAAAAAATTATTTGAAAATTTGGTTTTTAGAACTGAATTTAGACTTTTCTAATGGTTGAATTAATTTATGAAATTGAACCCTTTACAAATACTTAGACACTTGCACCCAAATAATTTATTGTGACTGGATATATAGATTTATAAATAGCTAATAAATTGAGTTTTAAATCATTAGTGTCATTTTAATTAAAATTATATCTATAACCAAGTAAATTATGTTCTAGATCTCTCTTTTTAATCAACTTTATTGTTTATTTTTTCTTCTGCCTGATTTTTGCAACTGATTAAAACTGCCAATAAAATATTCACTTCAGTATATAGAAAAGAAAAATTATCTTTAAAAAGCACATATTAATTATATTATCTACTGTATTTTATTGTACTTGACAATTATTTCAATCTAAATAAAGAGTATAGATTCATGGACCACAAATGCTTTTATATATGGTCACATGCTCAAAAAAATTCTATTTTATTTGCTGTTTTGTGATGCTGATTTTTAACTTCTGTTTTCTTTCTGAAAGTCTTCAATATCCATTCTGAGTGTAGCCATCCTTTGTATTATATCTCAGCTGTATGTCTTTGGGCATAAATGAAGCTAACTAATGCTAATGAAAACTTTATTTACACTCACCAAATGTACTTTTTTTTTTGCAACTGTTATTCATTTATTTACTTTATACCCAATCCATCAAAGAGGTATTCTTTTGGTAGTAGATTCAATATCATATTCACCATGCTAATTAAATTGTCAATTGGTATTTTGATATTGCCTTTATATTTTCAAATTATTATAAGGCAACCACAGTATATGATCTCATGTTTCACATGCATGCAATAAATTTGCCCGAATGACAACTCTATATACAATTAATGTAGTTGAAATAGTTGCATTACAAAGATGAAATAGCTTATATTTTAATTTGTTAAGTGTAGCAAGCTAAAATGGTATTTTACTGTCAAATCATTGAAATCACTAGGTAATTATTTTTTACTCATATAAATTTCCAATAAAAATAAATCCCAGACTAAATATAATTTAACAAAAGTTAAGACTATTTTATAATTTATTTATTTTTTAAAGTAGTATTTTTGTGAAATTCTATACATTTGTCATTATCATAACACTGATATTTGCACGTAGAACGAATTTTTATAAATTACCTATATTTAATTATCAACATTATTATTTTTATTATGAATTAATGAGTTATAACAGATATTTATAAAGTTGCATCTTTCATTTAACGGAGTTTTTTTTTTCATCGCTTGTAACATTAATTTTTCTTTTCACAGCCTGTCACATGTTCGAAAATTTCATCATCTTTTACGAGTATCAGTGCAGTTTACTACTCATGAAATACTTTCTGGCTGCACGTCAGCACAAATTATTCATCTGTGCACTTGATCCAATCAGTAAAATTTGTCTTTCAATTCATTTTCTCAAAAGTTTTGGTAATTATGGGACACAAGAGGGCAGTGGTGTCTTAAGAAATAGATTCTGACAGAGATGTATAGTTGGACCAAGAGATCAATAAGACAGAATGACAGTTTGAGTTAATTAAATACTTTTAATGAGATAGTTTGAGTGGCTCTAACCATCAATGAGAATTGAAATTAAAACAAACTAGAAAATAAACAAATAGCAATGAGTTGATATTTGACAAAAATGTGCCAGTAATATTTTAAAAACAAGCATGCAAAAAATATTAATCTTGGTCAAGTCTTTGTAATGTGTGTGTTTGCGTGTATGCAATATCACTACAATAGGATTTAATATATATGAAATAGATTTTAAAGAGAAAACCTGCCTGCATATATAATGTAGATGCGGGTTTATATATATATTTGGTTTTAAATGGTTTCACTATAAAAGAAACTTAATTCTTAAATTTATGCTAAAAGCGATTTTTTTTTTTAAACTGTCAAATAAAATACTAAATATTTTTAATTATTGTCTTTACCGCAAAAAGATCTAATAAGTAATTATTTTGTTGCTCGCTACAAATTCAGCGATTTCTACAATAAGATAGAGGGAGCATAGGACTCCAGTTTTCGCTGTTTCAGATTCCCTGTTCTATTCACCAAAGTCATAGTCCATTGTTGGATTCATTAAAAAAAAAAAAAAGTTTACCAAAATGTAAGTGAATATCTGTTTTATTGTTTTTTCATCTTTAGAAGAAATTTTGAAACAGTTTTCATTCAATGATAATTGAAATTATCTATCGTTCCGTTTTATGCAAATGGATGCCATTAGAAAGAGACAAAAGCTAGCTTAAATAATTCTTGGAATCATTAAAATATTATAAACCTTTTAAAAATAATTTTAAATGAAACCAAATATTTCTAAAAAGAATAGACACTAGAAATCCTAATTTTATTAATAGAATAAACAGGAAATTCATTTGCACATCAAATCTCATAGAAAACATGGAATATAATATGTTAGCAATGATGGTTTTAGGAATTTTATCTTTGCATCAGATTTTAGCAGTGTTAAACAAGTTTCAATTATTAATTCGATCTCAATTTTGGAATTGAACATTATAGAAAATAACCTAAGCTATCGCCCTGCACAAAAATCAGGTTTCTCCGATGATCAGAACAGAAGTTATCACCCCCTTCCGGTGGATTGCCCCCCCCCCCTAAAAAAATCAATAAATAAAAATTTTTCAAATCAACACAGAACTACAATGAAGTGATTCCTGAGCTAAAAAATAATGATCTAAAGACAAAAATGAGTACAAATGATGTTTTAGACCTAAACAGAAACTTTGAAGCTACAAATTAATCATACTTTTTAAGCAATAATTATTGAGAATTTTCCAAAGTTTAACAACAAACTTTCAGATTATACTTGAATCATTCATTACTAATCAAGACCTAAAATTCAATCAAAAGAAGCAGGATCCAACTAGTATCAACAAATAAAAATCATTGTGAACCCTGAAGGACTTTGGTTGGTGGGTTTAGCAGCTGCTGTGAACATTTGCAGACACAGGAGTCTGATGATGATCAAGGGTGGATGTTCAGCTCCATTGACCTCAGTGTGCAAGATGATATGGACAAATGATTTATTCTCATGGTGTGCAAGTAAATCCGGCTTGATTTCAAGACTACATGAATTAAATGTTGTATTGGTGGGTGTGAGTTTGCACTCCTTTTCCTCAAGTGTGGTGATAGTGGTCATAAGGGGCTTGGTTCATTTGAGGGGATGGTCGACGATCATTGTCTAGCCTGGGAATACCTGCCGGGAGGGTGAAAGTCACTACCTTCACATGGACTTCGCCATGAAGGGCTACTGCACCCCTTGATGGATTATTTGATAGGTCAGTGTTGATTTGCACTCACTATCATTAGGTTTCATTTGTTAGCTTTAAATTTAGTGCATTTGTAAAGCGGTTGGTCTGTTTTGAGCCACCACCATTTTTTTTGTAACATTGATGGAGTTCTGTTTTGTGGGCATGGGTCTGCACTCCCCTCTTTTTCTTCAGGGGTGGCTGGTTGTAGACATTAGGTATCTGGTTTATGGTGTGGGCTGTTAACAATTTTGCCACTGCCCAGAACACCTGCCAGGGGGCTACATGGTCAAAGTTGGTGCTATTCCTGCTCTGGTTGGCTGCTGTGTCCCCTGATAGGCTGGTTTTGGGCAGTGTCGATCTGGCTCTTTACTTATTACTTCTTAGTTTTTACCCAAGTTGGCTTTCCAATTTTGGGCAGGTAGACCGATTGTGGTCCCTGCTCATTTGGACTGCTAATTGGGAGGCAGAGGTATTCAGAATGGTCTTGACATGGCTCGGCTGTGGTTCGAGAGTTTATTGCTTGGTGAACTTGGGCCTTGGACCTCGCTGCCTGTTGTGGTGGTTGGCACAATGCTGGACTTCACCTATTCAGCTGAAGCATTTGAGTCTTCGCTTCAGGGCCCCAGGGGTGGGACCATTGGGTGATGGTTAACTTCTCGACAGCCAGGCCATGTGGATTCACATACATTAATCACATTACAGCAATTTTTATAGATGTAATTATTTTTGAACATATGTACATTTTATCTTGTTTTACATTGAATCATTATGTAATGCTCTATGGGTAAGTGTACCCAAAATTTTTGTAATCTTTTATTAATAAAGATTACTTTGAGAAAAAAAGATTAAAAATTTAAATTTGATCTTATATACGAATTATTTTTTTCTCTTTTTGCAATTCAAATATTCCTTTCACTATTAATTTGGTTTGCAGTAAAATTGAGTTGTTCTTTTTTATTATTGAAAATATTTTTCAAGCTGTTTTTAATTCGTATTGTTTTTCAGACTTCGTTCAAAATTATATATATATATTTAATGTTGTTCTTACATTTTATTTTAACATTAACCTTAATATCTTGTAAATATGTTACTACATTTTTTATATAGGGCAGGTTCTTTTGTTTGATTATGGTTTCATATTTATAAAAAATACTTTTCCAATAATTATAATCATTTATTATGTGATGGATAAATGACAGAACAAAGATATTAATATACAGAAATAATGTTAATATGTTAATTGTTAGTATATTTTCTTATATTTATCTTGTGTGTATAAATATTTTTGTTTAAAAAATTACAATATTGATAGTATTATTTTCACATGATTTGTAAGAATTAATAAATACTTTATCTTATTTTTAATTTATTTTATGAATAACTTACTTTAAAAACGAAATAATTCTAAAATAAAACTAAATAAATAAAAACGATTCTCATAATAGTCATTTTCTGATTCAAATTATGTGAATATAGTTGTTGTGAGTGCAAAAAGATTTAAGAAGCTTTTTTATGGCTTAATTTGTCAGTTATTAGACTTGTTTTATATTTTAATTTACATGAAAGGGGGGGGGGGGGCAATATTCTATAACTTTTTATTTTTTAACATTTTAAATGAATAGCGGGAGAAAGAACAATTAATTCCAAGAATTATTAATTTGTTTCTATATGTAAATATACACGGTCATTAATCCAAATTTTTGGTCTTTTCCAACCCTTCATTATAAACATTTTGTCCTTTGTTGAATCGATTCTTAGATATATGAAGATAGCACCACTATACTTCTGTTTTAAATCACTCTTGCAGCTTATCTTTAATGTTATTTTGCTGAGTTTATGTCAATTTTATAGTAAAACTGAAACTAAAATAAATATTGATTTATTAGTTTAAAAAAAAATCTGAAGATATCAATTTTTCACAGAGGAATATTTCAAATAAGCTGACAAATTAAAACACCATTGATTGATAGATTTTTTTTATCTTGGGCACATAACTTAAAATCTCTTCCATTGTTGCTAGCAATGAGCAAAAAATTGTATATTTTTGATAGTTTATTTAAATATTTGTTGGTACTTATTTTTTAGACCACACAAGTTGCTTGATGGCATTGTCGCTAACCAATTCTACATTAATATACCATTTCTGAGGCCATTTAAGTTAGCCTGTAAAACTGCTTTATGAGTGCCTCTAAATAGCCTGTAAAATGGCTGTAAAAAATTCAAATAATGTTTTTAAAAATAAATCAATAATATTGTAATGGCCAGGTAACATAATGTTTATGTGTATTAAAAAGTATAAAGCGCCATCAGGCGACTTGTATGATCTAAAAAATAAATACCTATTTGTTATTACTTTTATAAAATAGTGGTATAGTAATTGTTAAAAAAAAAAATTTTCATATTTATATCTATATTTTTTTTTAAATATATGAGTTCAAGAAATTTGAGGTAACAACAAAAAATAAACTACACTCATTTCTTTCTGTCAAACACTATAGTTGAGAACTTTTTTGGCATTTTAATATTCGTAGCTTTATTATGACTTAATAACATTTCATTTACATTTAAAAATTAAATTCAGTCAATAAAGATTTTGTTAATTTATTTTCTTTATCAGTTTTTGCTGTAATTGTCCAATAAGAAAAACTTATTGTTCCCATTACATATTCCACTTTTTTTTTTCTTTATTTGGAAAATTCAAATATGTTTTTAGGATATTTTTATTTGTAAATACAATTTATCGATTCATAATACTAAATAATATTTTATAAATTTTGAACTATTTACTCAAATTGTCACTAGGAGATGAGGGAAAAACTATCAATATTTTTCTAGGAACATTTTTTTTCATTTATTATTAATAGCACTATTGTTTTCTTAACTCTTTTTTTATTATATAAGCTTTATTATTTTTCTAGTGCACATTTTTATAAAATATTTTTTTAAGCACATATTAACTATATTTTAGAACTTCTATATTATTATCATAATGCTCTCATATATGTCTAATTTTTTATGTCCAAATTAGCATTATTTTATATTTAACTGCTAACTTTTTAAAACATCTTTTTCCATTTATTCCCATCTTGCAGTTTCAAAACTTACATGTTTCAATTTTAAATGTTTTTTCCTTTATTCTATTTTTGATAAAATTATTTGAAATAGATTTAGATTCTGTTTACTCCTAAATGATAAGAAGTTAATACTTCTTAAATACTTTGTATCCATGAAGGTCAAATATTTATCTAAGATCAAACATCATTAATCTGATATATTTTATTCTTCATCACATATGGATTAAAAAGTTTATGTAGTAATATTTCATCAATACAATTTTTATTCTACATCATGGCATATATCATTTATCTTTAAAGTACTATAAACTGCTGGAAAAATAAATAAATATTAAATATAAATAATAACGTTTATTAATTTTAATATCTATTACATTATACATTAAGAATACATTACATATTTTAAAAAATTTTGTTTTATGCTAATGCATTGTATAAATGAAAAGTAGATAAAGAGACAGTGGATGTGGGGAACTATTTTACCTTATTTTTTTCTAGTAAACATTTATGCTATCTATTTAATAATTAAAATTCTTCCATTTTTAAAAACATCTTTTATGTAATTATTTTTTACAAGCTTTTCAATAACATTTATATTCACAGTATGGACATATATTTTAAAAAATTAGTAATTAAAATTTGTTTCCACTTTTCATCTTTTTTTGCAGTTGCTATTTTATGAAAAAAATGAGAATGATGAATTAGTAGAGTAGTTGTATAATTTTTATAACTCAGAATACGTATTGATTAAGGTCAAAAGAAACATTCACTCATATGAAATAGATTGGTTTATTTACCTTTTTTTAAAATTTTAAACCGTTTACATTTTGATTATTTGAAGTTAAATAATAAATGTTTTAAGTAAATTATATTCCAATTAAGATGGATGGTGATTATTAATATTTAATCTTACTTGATAATTCTTATTGCTAGGTTGTCACTGGTCTCTCCTGATCTTAATGCTTTATATATGCAGTGTCTTGAGCAGGCTCATATGGCTAATTTAAGAATCATTTTCATGCTATTTATTTTTAACCCATAAATCTTTTTTCTTCATTAAAAATGTATATTTTTTATAATGTTTATTAAAATTTTAACTTCAACAAATAATGATTATCTGTGCAATAATGTCAACTTCACAATTAAATAAAGTGTAATCTAGTGAAATAAATAATCAGAATAAAAGGTTTAATCTTAGCCTTCTGGCTGAGAATGTTTTTCAATAAAAAATAAATAATTTTGCACCAAATTTTTGTTAATACAATATATTTTGTTTCAAGCCTCCCTCGTGGACTATATATCACCTATAATAAGTCACATTCTGTTGTTGAGCTTTGAATACAATAGAATATGTATTGTATATTGAACTGCAATTGTTTGATATTTTACTGCATACACACGCATATAACGTATCTTTTTTACATGTGTAATATGCATATATAAATTAAGATTATTGTAAAAAAAGAATTTTTAAAACATAGTTATTAATAATTAATTGAGGGAACATTATGTACATTCACTCATTTGCATTCAATAAAAATAATAAAAATCTTATTGCAGCATCTCTATTTTTTAAATAAAGCAAGTAGTGGAATATCAGAGATTGATCTGCAGACAGTAAACTTTCTAGTTGTGTTGATATTTTTAAATCTATATTAGGTTCAGATTTTATAAAGTCACCCCTGCTTTCTGTTATCTACTTCAGATTCTGAGATAAACTCTACAAACTTTAAATTTTTGATGCAATACTAAAAATGTATTATAGTTTTATTTTATGATATTACAGGATCAATGACTTTCATTATTTCTTAAAAGCTATTTTACACATTATATTACATAAAAACTGTATATCAAAATAATGAATAAAATATATGTTATCAACTTAACTAAAAGATATGTTATTAATCAGTTTGATTGCATTTGTAGCTCCAAGATGGACAAATAACTGCTACTTTATCATAAAGGTTATTAAATTTATGAATTTTAATGTATTTTAGATAATGTATAATTGAAATAGAGTATATTGATACAGCATATATTATAACTTCACTATACTACATATCAGAAAGAATATATCCTAGTAATGGATATTCTTTTTGAAATTTAAAATTTAATATTGTAATCACAAGAAAAAGTTAAAAAATAGCCGCTATCATCTTTAAATAAAATCTGTATGTGAACATCATATGCTTATTCAAAAATAAATATTTCATTTAATTTTATAAAAATAAATAAACAAACTATGTGTAAAGATATAATTTTTGATTTAAACAAAGACTGATGTTTTGCAAGAGTGATGGCTATCTTTGAGTACAATATTAATCCATGTTCTTGATTTTTTTAAATTTTTCATTGAATAATACTCATATATAATTTTTTCAGTTGGAATTAATACCAATCAATATATCTTTTAGTTTGAGTTTTTGCATTAAATTAACCAATATATAGTGGATTTTATATTAGTCACTTTAAGTCCATTAATTAATATATAAATTAACATTATATATATATATGAAACTTGAGTAGAATATCATAATTAATATATATATTGAAATAGTATATTTCTTTGGATTATATTTCATTGCTGTATAAATTAAGTAAATGTTTAGAAAGAAATTGTATTAAATTAAAAATGTTATGTCATTAATCTTTTAAAATATTGAGTTGTTAATGTTGTTGTTGTTGTTATTATTATTATTATATTCAAATATCAGCCTTTCAAGCTAATTGTGCATACGCTTTTGCGAGTGTTAATAATAATAAATGAATACTTTCTCTCCAATACAAGATATAGTATTTATGCAGGAATAAAATGAATCCACTTATTCCTACGACTCAAATGCTTATATATGAGCAAATCTGAAGTACTGGCAAACAAAGCATGAAGATGGAACAGTCACTTTAAATTACTATATACGATGTCTGAACGAATGACGTTGGTGAAATTGTCTAGAATTTACTAAACGTCATTCCAACTGAAACTTAATCATATATAAATAAGCATTTATTTTATATAGCGTATGTTTACAATTGTTTTACATTCAAATATCAGCCTTATTATTATTGTTATTATTATTATTAATTGAAAGACATTATATACTATTTTTATAAATAAAAATTGATTTTGGTAAATGATACTTTAAAAAGAAATTCAATTGTTTAATTTAAAAATATTAATTTTAAAATTGATTTTATATTTATTTACTACTCTATTGGCAAGTAGCCAAGAATGATTTCCTAATTAAGAAAACTGTTTTGAACATGTGAACAAGTTTATTAGCTGCAAAATTTAAAAAAGAAAACATTGGATTTTAAACTCTCTACTTCGTGTTTTCATTTATCATAAATAGGATTACTTAATAATCATCAACTGCTGTAAAATTGTGATTTTTTTTCTACATCTTTATTTAAACCTATCTTCTACATTTTAAATCAAGTGTCATAATGAAGAGATCATCTACTATATTTTTATAAATTTGCAGAAAAAAAATTAAGTTTATTTACTAATAAATGAGTTAAAGTGATAAAACAGTTTATAAGTCTCTATTAAATATTTTGTTTAATTTATAATAAATTCTTTTTATATATAAATAATTTATGCTAACATTATTTTAAATTGTCAATTCTTAAGTATTGGATGGATCACTATATATGTAATTATCAAATCTATATGCAAGTAATATTTTCAAAATGTTTTAAATATAATGTTTAAAAATAATACAGATGTAATAAATGATAGTTTATTTTATTTTATAGATGCCACATTTCAATACATATTATGGAATATATAATCTTTGTTATTTGAAGATATTTATAATTTTAAATAATGATTGTTTAAATAGTAATAAATACTTATTTTATATATGTGGGACTTGACTGATACTGTTTGTGTTGGCAAGTGGGATATTATTGATATGTTTAATTTGATATTATGGGTTAGTTCCAATTATAAATTCCTATGGCTTTATTTTGCAATGATTTTGTTTTCGTAGTGAATAATTTCTTAAGCATGGGTAATGTTTATATCTTTATAAATAATACAGAAATAATGGAGAATTAATATTTAAATACTTTGTATTTGAAATTTAAGAATAATTGTTATTTTTATGCCATCATCATAGAATATTGTAGCAGATATTTAAGCTTATATATAACAAGCATTTCACTCATTGCTTACTTTTATAGCTGTTATTGTATAGGTTACTATGATACTAGATATTGAGGTAAGGATAGCTTGCTTTGTTTTGGCAATGTCTTTGATTGTTGATACATGTGTTTGTTGATTTTGATGTATTAATTTAGATATTGATAACTATTACAATGACATTATTTTGTTCCTTTTATTACTGACTATTTACTTGAATTATAAAATACAAAATATTGATATACCAAATAATAGATATCCAAATGTAACTCATGCCTGGTCAACTTGTCTTTTTATTTCAAGATTTATTATTAATTAAAAGAGTTTCATTTTATAATTTATAGTTTCTTAACATTTTTGTGTGTGACTTTTCTAGTAAACTTAATTTTTTTTCTTTGATATTTTCTTATATTAAGTTTCAATATTAAATTACTATTTTTTATTGAAAAAAGGTCTAGATTTATTATGTAATAGTGTCTTCTAGTAAAGTTACATATGGAACTATATATATAATTGAAAATTCATTGTTTTATTCTCTAATGTGGTACTTTATTCTGATGATAATATTATCATTGATAAAAGACTTTACATTAATTAGTGTTTAATTAATACTTTAGTCTATTGTATTCAGAAAACAAACCAAGTTTTTTAAAGAAATTGGAACTATGTTATGTTATAGGTTTAATACATAATATAACAGTAAAAGATAATAAATATGAAAGCTTATTTCAAATATAAAAAAAAAAAAAAATACCAACATGAAGAGATGCATAGAAATATAGATGTGCTAATTGATTTGATAAGGTGCAAGACCAGGTTAGTCTGCATTTATATTAAATGAATATGATTTACACCAAATAAAAAAATAATTACAATATATATACAAGTTACAATTCATAATCCACATGTATTCAAATTCATTTTCAAATAACAAATCTAACATTAGCAATATGAAACCATTCATTAATTTTTTTTAACAAATTTAGAAAAAAATGTATTAAGTATAAACATTTAAATTAATAGTGATTAACTTCCAAAATACTGGTCTTTTAGTTCATTGGGGCCATTTTGTTCAGAGGGAACAAAACAGATTTAAACTTATGTGGTTATTTGCAATTATTTAGAATATGAATATTCATTTTTATACAACTCCTATATTAGAAATGTAGGTAAGTTTTTTTTTTGTTTTTTTTTTATGGAAGTAATTAGAGTTGTCAAATGCTTTTTTCTCTGCAGCATACTTAGAATTTTTTATTTAACTTTAACAAAAAAGCATGAAATTATGTGCTTTTTTGAAAATCATTAAAAACTTAAAACAAAAATACTAAAAAAAAAAAAAGATGCATTATCATTTAATTAAAATATTTAAAGGGGATGTGTATATCCAAAGTTGTCTTTACATCATCAAAAATGTGAAATGTAATGTTACTGTTATTTTTATATATGTTGCTCTGCTTGGTTTAGATCTGTGATAGAATAGCATACTTTGGAATCAAAATCATTGAATTATGGCCCTATAATACTTCTTTTAATATTTAAATCTATTATAAATTCCTTTGTAATAAACTATTATCTTATATATGTGTGTGTGTTAGTTAAAAAGTTAAACAAATGAGTAAGTTAATAATTATATTATGAGAACTATAAAATGTGAAAGTTTCTTAAAAGCATAAAAAATACCCAGCATTCCTTAAGATCATGAGTTTGCATCTCATGTGACCAAGACTCTTTTTTGTTTGTGTTCTTTTAACATGAAAAAAGACAATAGATTATTATGAATAAATTGATAATATACTTAGGCATCATTTGTAGTAGGTTGCTTTTTTATAAATAATGGGCGTGCTATTAATTTTGGCTTATGTCCTTTGTCATGCTAACATTGCTTATCATTGTTGATAGGCTTATAAGCTGACTTTCAAAAAGTCTTAATGTTTATTACTTTGAAAGCAAATAGAAAGAAAAATAGCTACTAGGATGTGTAAGTGTTATCCAAATTCTTTATGGTCAAAATCCATAAATCAGAAACTACTCTAGAAATATTGATGTTGCTGTTCTATCATCTAGTATATGTCAAATATTCAAATTTACAATAGATAGCTCTGCAGTAGAATGAAAATAACAGCTATATTAAATGTAAATAGAGAAAGTCATGTGATGGTTTCTGGGTCTACTTGTTTCTTAATATGCAGTGATATTTTCATTTTCACTATATTTAGTTCATGACATCTCATAGTTATCCAAAACCATGGATAATAATAAACTTTATATATTACATAATTTTAAAATATATACACACATTTGCATTACATTGTACATATTAATAAATAAATAGGAATATTACAATAATGCAAATGTGAAAAAATATAATAATAGGAGAGAGAAAATATATATGACTGAGTGCATGCTGAATATGCAAGATAAAGAAATGGATGATTGAGAAATTATTCATAAAAGCATTCATGTAAGCAGCAATTAGTATAATCTTTGAATTCATATTGTGAATTATTGAAACCGTGATTGGTGAATGTACAGATTTACATCATATGTTCAATGATTTACTGAAATAATTTGTTTAAAGGCATATACATCATTAGCCATCTAACTAGCATCCCTGCTAATTAAATCAAGCTGCCTTTTCATAAAATGTACTTTTGATTGGATGACTCATATAGTTTAATGAGATCTAATATTTTGAAATTTATCATAATAATTATTTTTATTATTTGACAAAAAACTCCTTGTATCTTTACAACTATCTTCACTAGGCTTGTCAAGTGCTTGAGGGGGAAGGGGATTCTTTTACTTTATTTTTATTTTTTTCATATGTCGAATGCATTGACTGGGAAGCGAAACCCGGCCAGCTGCTTGGAAGGCAGCTATGCTAACCACTAGGCCACCAACACTTGACTACTTTATTGTTTTGTTATGTTATTTGAGTTCAACACTGAAAACTTCTTTATCAAAATACTGTTCTAATGAAATAAAACAGTTTTATAGATGACATTTTAGTGAGATTACAGCACACTTTTTTAAGAACTTTTTCTTTTTGCTATTGTAATTTAACAGAGAGAAAGATACGAAGATAGTATGTTGAGAGATCATACTGAAATTTAGTTATATATATATATTTACAAAATTAACAACAAATCTCTACTCTAGTGCCATCTAGTGTATGCTTGAATAATCAATGATTACCAGATGCTCATAAAATATTTATTCGTTATCCTCATTGATGAAAGATAAGGGTTCAAATACTAGAATTGGATTTTATATGTTTCTGGTAATCAATGATTATCCACGTTTGCACTAGATGGCATTAGAATGGAATTATTCTATAAAACTATTATTTTATTAGTGCCATGTATTCTAATAACAAAATTTTTCTGACAGTTGCAAGTATATTGATGGAATTGATTAGTTTTAATCAAAATTGTTTAAAACAAATACACAATTTCCTTATCAGTTAAATTAAAGGGGATTTCAAACCCAGACTTTCAAGCCACTTACCGACATCCACTCCATCCAATATTATACATTATACTTGTATTTCAATATTGTCAGTAAAATGTAAACAATTGCCTTTCACCTCTGAAAATATTTGAATAAATATGGAGAAATAGATTTCCATTAATTCAAAATCCTAGCTACAGATTTTTTGTTTTTTGAATTTGTGATTATTATATATTTCAAGAATAAACCATTTCCTTTCTTTATATCTAGAGATGGTGACGCCATCAATAGAAAAGACTCTTGCTACAAAATATCCAAGAAATGGAATGCATAATCATTTCATTTGCATAAATTTGCATCACTCCGAGTCAATTTATTATATTTTGTAATACGACTATGATTATGAGGGCTTTGAACCTGCGTGTTAGCGCATTTTATATATTTTGATTCCTTTCTTATTATAAATCCAAACTAAAGTAAATATACATATTTTTTTTACTATCTATACATTGAAATATTTTTTTGTAAACTTTATAAATTTATTTTATTAATGAAGATATAACAGTTTATAATAGAAAATGTGATTATATTTATACCAGCATAATTCTTTTTTGCAGTTTTCCTTCGATATTATAAGTCTTTTAATTTGTATGTGGGTTTTTTTTAATTTTTTGATTAATGATAGTCTACTTGTATAATATGTGTAACAATATTTTTGACTAAATAATTATTTGTATAGCTCATTCTATAATAATTTTTCGAAGTCTTGTCTGATGTTCACAGAAAATAGGTTATCAATTATTTAATGATATTTTGAAAGGATAAGATATTACTATAGTGACTATCTTGCTACATATTTAATAGTTTATACTTATTTAGAAGACTTAGAAAGATACCACTTGTGAGATGGATGGATGAAATAAGAAAGTTTGCTAGTATGATGTGGAGAAGAGAAATTATGGATTGGAGAAACTGGATTAAACCTGAAGAGATCTTTATTCTGCAACGAATCAGTAGTGATTGGAAATGATGATGATGATTTGTTTTTATGATTGTTAAAATTAAAAGAATACCTGGTGTATATAATATAAATCTCCATCATATACTATATATATATTTTTATATAAATTATTAGTATTTGTATATTTATACAAAAAGTAAACATGGAGAGAATAGCCCTTGAGTTATCTGTTTTGATTAATCCAAAGAATTTTCATTGATTCTTATCATTTGAATTATTTATTATAGTTAACTAGCATCCCGGTGGCTAGTTTATCTTTTTTTTTTTTTTTTAATGCTTTATAATTTGTTAAATCAGTGAACATTTTGAGAAACCAAGCAGAAAATATAAAACAAATTATTAATTGAGTTATGGAATTATTTATTATATTTAATAAAAGGTACAACCATTTGTTTTATTTATAAGTAATTTGCGTAAAAGTAATTGTGTCTATCTTTCTGTTCTTTTGAATTAATCTTTTGTTTTATTGTTTAAACATATATTATATGCTTTATAAAAAAACATCTATACGGACAATTTCATTTGTCAAAATAATATAAACTGTATCCATAGAGTGGAATAATGTAAAGGACTTTTCTTGTTAGTTTAACTATTTGAATTGATGGAAACAAATTAGTTTTTCTAAATTTGATTTTATGCTACAACTCTTACAGATGTTCAACTTAACCGTACATACTTTATTGTTATTGTTTCAGTAATATTGTTATAAAAAATACTAAATTACGTCCCAGATGCATGTTTTCTAATTTTATTAATTCATCATTAATTCTAATAAATTTATTCTTGACTTGTTAGCATTATTTTTTAATTTTCAAATTATAACAATTGTCTTTAATATATTAGTCGTTCTTATTATAACCCTTTCATTATAGGTTGGTAGAATGCATTTATAAATAAAGAGCATAAAATGTAATAGTTATTGTTTATTATTTTCATTATAGCTAATATTTAACCTATACTTTGAGTATTATAGGTAGTTAAATAAAACAGTCTTTAATAATATATGCAGGACCAAGCGTTTTCAATATCCCTTAGCCCTCCTCAAGCTTTTCAATTGCTGCGTGGGAATTTATTTTTGTTTTAAAATCATCATTTACTTAACAATGTTAGATGGTTAGGATTATTATTGGGAATGAAAGAGATTCATAAGTTTGTTGAAATGTGTCCTAAACCTGAATTTGAACATGTCTTGGAATGACAGTTCAATGCATTACTATCGCTGTAGATGGTCTTTTTATACTAATATATTTACATCTTAATAATGGGAGACTCATTAAAGTTTATGATGTAGTTCCAATATCAGGTTACTAGAATAAATTATAATAAAAGTGTGAAAAATAATGATCAGTGACCACTGCTGATGGTTGATCAAGTTATTATTGATCATAATATTTTGTTGCCTAGTAGCCCAGGTTTTCTGAAACAAAAAACTTATTATACCTACATAGAGATTTTAGTTTAATCAGAGAATATATAAATTATTTAGTAATATAATTTCATTTTTGTATTGATAAATAAATGTGTATGAGTGGGTGAGAATTATTCAATTGTTATGATGTTCTGTAAGCTTGAGATTTATAATCCAGTGAATTTTTTTTTTTTTTTTTAGGAACTGTATATAGAAATAAGTATTATTGTCATGTATGTAAAATGACTTTTTTCTTAAATGAATTTAGAAGTTTTGTGCATAAGCTGTATCTCAAAATATCCTGTTTGTCATAATAAACTTATCTATTTTTTTACTCCTTATTACCCAATTGTTTTTTAGGTCCTGATTGGTTTTTTTTCTCCTATGCTGTTTTAATAGTCAGTTTTATTACTTTTTATGATCTTGAGTGAGGGCATTTAATCACCCTTTTAATCCATATGAAATTAAGATCTTCTCTATCATCAAAATTTCTACCTTTATAAATCATGAAAATATAATGCTAAAACAGGAGAAGGGTCAAGGGAATCCCCTCATCATCTATGTCAAACTCTAAATACCAATAACCATAAATTTGAATAAACTTGAGTTTACTTTATGTAGCTGAAAGAATAGATAAATGTACTGATAATAGATAAAAGTATGTTGCAGTAAAGAAAGAACAATATGTGTATTTAACTAAAATTTAAATAAACTGTTAGAAGCTTTAACTTTTTATAAGGACATAGAATAAAAGTTTGTAAGAAAAAAATTACAATGATTTTTTTGTTTACTGGGCTTGACTTAATTCATAATATAGATATAAAAAAAAATTAAAAAGTCCATTTTGATTAATGTTTTTTCCAGTGTTTCAGTAAAAGAGAAAATAATAATTTACTAGATATTCAGTTTTTTGTTTTATTCTAGAATAAGAGTATAGTA